>CAAKHC010018949.1:15928-25928 GCA_901007825.1 Macroramphosus scolopax
CATGGCAGCCGACATTAGAAAGATGTTCTGTTGCTTCTAACTTCCTCTCTGACTCATCAGGTCACATGTCAGTTTAGAACCAAATCACAGCACAGAAGTTGTTGTGTTGATGATGTTGTCAGTTGTTATAAACAATGAATGTCAGTGCAGAGCAGCATGCTGGGAAGTGACTGTAGGTTAACATGGAGTGTTAATGGGACGTGTTCCAGTTCTTATTCATTTCTCAGCAAATATCTTATGTATATTAATAAATATTGCACTATTAACTCTGTTTGGTACTGTAAGTTTCAATGCCGTTTCATGTGTAACCGAGCCAACCCTTTTCTTATCTGTTTTACTTTTCTTATCTCTTGTTTTGCTTGGTATGTTTACATCGGGGTTTGAGAGAACCATTCATTTCAATCCCGTCCTGTACATCCGGCAGAATTGAAAATAAAGTTGACTTTGATTTCACTTTGAAGGAACTTTATGAAACGATTGAGGCATATTTCTATTGATTTCGCAAATGCCTCCAGACTCGTGCAAACTGCGCAGTGTGATGAAACCCTGCAGCAGTCAACAGTTTCACTTTCGAAACCGATCGGGAGCTTTAAACATGAACCAACCCATGCAAAGTAAGAGAACAAGCAGATAAACTAGCCGTTGCATTGAAATTCAAACACCGTATATAAAAACACATCTATTAAAATGTAATTGTGAGTGAAACCAACAGTCTGTGTCGCCCAGTGTGGGGGGACACGGGCTGCAGGAAGGACATTATCCGCTTGTCGTCATCGACGAATTCAGGCAGCCAAAGAAGTTCCGTCTTCATTCACACCCTCCACCGTTCCATCCAATCACAGGCCGTCTCATTCCGAGGTGCGCTAACGTTAGGTCACATCCGGTCGTATATATCTTGCCACGAGTTAGCGGCGAATTTGGAGAGTGTCCATTTTGAGCAGCAAATCGCCGCCTCCAGTATTTTCGTTTAAAGTAAGGTCACTTTCCTTCTTAAGATTTGTGTAAATGAGATCCACCTGAAGTCCGACTTTATTTAATAATTCTTCTCAGTGTGACGTTTCACGTCAACCTATTTTGTTCCTATTGTGTTGTTTCGTTAGCTATAAATCTAGCTAGCTGTGTGTTAGCCACAGTGGTGGCTAATGTACCTAACGGCGGTTGTTACGCTGATTGAATGAATGGTCAGCTCACATTTGTACCTCAGATTAAACACATGCAAACTTTAGAAGTTTGTTGAAATGATCTTTATCGCATGAACAGCCAAGTTTAACGGTGTTTTATTCGATGCTTGCAGGCTAGCTGCTAGCAGGGCCTGCAGTCCGCCGCGAGCGCTCCCGCAGCAAAGCGCGGTTTGCTTGAACACTCAACATGGTGATTCACGGTGGATTAGCTCTCATTGTTAGCTAGCTCACACCGTGTTTATGCACCAGTAAACAAACAGGAGGTATCACATACTGACTGTACACAAGCTGTAATTTAGTTATGTAAACGAACACACGAAAGCTGGGATATACGTAATACATTGATTACATTCTGACGGCAGCGTTAGCTACATGCTAGCACCCCTTGAAGAGAGTCGTTATTGTCCTCTCCACCGTCAGTTGTTTTACTTACTTTATGCGGTTGGTTGAAGGAAAATGCAGAATTGTTAGGGTTTGCTTTTGGTCATCTGTTAATATACTGTTTATATAGTTTTCCTTGCAACACCATGTAATAAGTGATGATAACTTTTCTTTTTAGTAGTTTGTTTTCATCCCTGTTGAGAATCATTTGCGGTTGAGTGAAACATGATGGTCGGTCATAGCATTTATCATGAAATGTAAACATGTTTACTAAGTGTGTGATACTTTTCATGCTTGCTGCTACTGCTTTGTCTAATCTTCATCTCCAGACCTAACATTTCTTGTCCCGCCTCAGTCACTCTAAGAGCCCACCGTCAGAATGGCAGATGCTGAGAGTCTCCTCATGGAGACGTCAGAGCAGAACGGAAACGAGGGCGAGGAGGACCAGAACGGAGCTGAGCTGGAGCAGGAACAGGAGCTTGAACAGGAACAGGAGCTAGATCAAGAGCTCGAGCAGGAGCCGGAGCAGGACCAGGACCTCGAGCAGGAGCAGGAGCAGGAACAGGAGCTTATGGGTACTGAGGACGGCACGGACAACGGAACAGATGGGGGCAAGATTGATGCCAGCAAAGGGGAGGAAGATGCTGGGTGGGTGTTTTTCAATTTGTTCATGAGCTTCGCGAGTGAAGCTTAAGGGTCACAGTAAGAAGTTAACCTGTGTGTCCCTTCTGTATTTGCAGTAAAATGTTTGTGGGAGGCCTCAGCTGGGACACAAGTAAAAAAGACCTGAAGGATTACTTCAGCAAGTACGGCGAGGTGTCGGACTGCACCATCAAAATGGACTCCAACACCGGTAGATCCCGGGGATTTGGCTTTGTTCTCTTCAAAGACTCCTCCAGCGTGGACAAGGTGAGTCACCGCCTGTTACCTGATGGATGTGGTGATCACTGTATCCCTCAGTCGTACACACCAATGTGCCAGCTGCAATGACATAGAATTCTGTCGTGATGCTGCATCGGGTGTAAAACCATGAATGACTTGGATAAAGAGCGTATTCTTCATACACAAGCTTTTAACAGAATGTGGTTTCATCTGTGACATTTTAATGAGGCATGAATGGACCAGTGTCTGCAAGTTAGTCACTCAATGTTTTGTTAGATTTTGTCATATTGCAGTAAGACTGGATGCCCACTCATGTGTATGCGTCTACAGGTGCTGGAGCAGAAGGAGCACAGACTGGACGGGCGGCAGATTGACCCCAAGAGGGCGATGGCCATGAAAAAGGAGGCTGTCAAGAAGATCTTTGTCGGTGGCTTGAACCCTGAAGCGACTGAGGACGCCATCAGGGAATATTTCGGGGGCTTTGGAGAGGTGAGTTAACATGGTGGAGCCACTTTAAAATACAGAAGACCTCTCAGATGGAACGTAGTCTGTGGAACCTGTGAGTGTTCATCCATGTGCTGTTTAGGAGCGTTTAAAGAGGATGCACGTCCCAAACAGGTTTTTAATCCTATGACGACCACATCGATGTTTTTAATTGGTCCAAACACAGTTTCCTAATGGAAGGACTGGAACCGATGTAGTTGCTGTTTGAAACCAAGCTGATGGTTCATCTGAGCTGTTGTCTGCTGGATAAATGATATAAATCTGATTTTCAGATGATGCAGTAATGGAAATGACATGTTCAACCCAAGTGTTTGGTTTGATATTTACTGAGACAGGAAAGTCCGTGTTTGGATGTCTGTGATGATCCAAGACGACCAGTTTAAATGTTCCTTTGACTCCACATCTTCTAACAGATTGAAACGATTGAGCTTCCCATTGACCCCAAATCAAAGAAGAGGAGGGGTTTCATCTTTATCACATATAAAGATGAAGCCAGTGTGAAGAAGTGCCTGGAGAAGAAATACCACAATATCCAGGGAGGCAGGGTATGTACATACACACTCACACAGTCTCTGTTGGATGGATGGTGGTAGCTGTGGTCTCTACATCTAATGCATGCTGCAGGTTGTGCTTTGCTCTATATTGATAGACTTCTCTTTAGTTTTCGTGATAACAATCTGCTGAACAATGTTACATTAGGTCATTGAGTGAATGTGTGCATCACGTCATATTTTGAAACTGTTCAGTTTCTTTCTTCCAGCTGCCCTCGGTCTGTTAAGTTTGTTTTCATACCGTATGTTCGTCTCCTCCCCAGTGTGAGTTGAAGATCGCCCAGCCGAAGGAGGTGTACCAGCAACAGCAGCAGCAGTATGGCGGAGGCCGGGGAGGCGGTGGTGGTGGCTACGGAGGCCGGGGAGGCAGAGGCCGTGGAGGTGAGGAAGAGGAATCCTCTTTTAATGTCAAATACGAAAAATAGAAATTTCCTGAAATTAAACTGGTGCTTGCAGGCTAGATGCTGGCCAGGAAACTTTGACTTCCCGTTCATGCAAGTCTAACAGGCTCTCATTGTTGCTGTAGGTCAGAGCCAGGGCTGGAACCAGGGCTACGGCAACTACTATAACCAGGGATACGGCAACCAAGGCTACGGCTACAGTGGATACGGCGGATATGGCAACTATGACTACTCCACTGGTTACTATGGATACGGTCAAGGATATGATTCCAGTAAGTACACGCATGCTGTTGGGTGGTGACATTTGTCTAATGACCACATAAGATGTAAACGCGCTTCGGAAGATGAATATCCACTGTTGCCATCTTGATTACCATGTTGCCTGTCAGCATTTTGGGTCATGTGCACATACTAGTAAAGATGGTTATTAATCCTCTCCCGATCAAGTTGATACTGGGGTCTGAAAGTGTGTTAAAGTGCAACTGTTCCATGTGTCGTACCTAAACTTCAGAACACCGCTTCCTGCAGCTTCCTGCAGGCGGTTGTTGGTTCACTGCTGTAACTGCACAGAGATGTTGACTAACAGTCGGACTGTCTGGCCCCCAGCTGAAGCTGGACAACATGCACATTGTCACAAATCCAGTTAAACCAGGGGAACTGATAGATGAGAGAATCCAGTGGCAAAGCAATCTGTCTTCACTGTAGATGGGTCGTGATTTACAATTTGACTTTGGTGTTTACTTAAAAATGTTATCTTGCTTTACTGGCGCCTGGTGGCAATGTTTTACTGCTTCCAGAGGGGGGTGGTAAGGTGCCTCACAGCTGTTTCCCAACTGCTATAAGAATGTCCCTGACTGTCTTTAAAGCGCTAAATAGACTCATTGTTTGATAAAGGTTAAGTGAGCTTTTCTTTTAATGGTAGCAGATCTAGATCAGCTTGTTTCCCAGGCGTCCTGTAGTCGAGCTCGGTTGACCGTCTGACTCCAGTCATGAATAAGACATTGAGATTGTTGGGTGAAAGTGTTTCCCAAAATAGCAGACCTGCTTGTGAAGGAACTGAATGTGTCTGACCGTCTGTCCTCTCTGTCCCCAGGCCAGGGCAGTGCCAGCTATGGGAAAACCCCCAGAAGGGGGGCACACCAGACCGGCTACAAGCCATACTGATGATCATGTGATGATACAAGGTACAGCCTGTCTTTCCCGGTGACAAAGATGTTCAGTTTAGTGGTGTAAGATCTGATTTGAGCTGAACGTGTTCCTGTCTCGTCTCGCAGGACTTGAGTGATCCAGTGAAGCCGACAGCTGGACGGACGCACTGGGCCGGACATGACCTCTTTTATGACAGAAGACCATTTGTACAGAAAACACCTGAAATGTAACTTTTCCATGTTTTTTTTTTTTTTTCTTTTTTTTTTAAAACTTTTCATTTTTAGCTTTTACTTTCCCTTTGGTGTTTTTTTTTTTTTTTCTTTCCCTCCACATTTCCATTGACGGAAGTGTAATTTTACTGTACTTTTTGGTACCTGTTTTGATTCTAATGTATTGTAAGGGTTGTATTTTACATGTTTGCTGGCTTTACAGGTTGAATATCTTGGCAATGTAAAGGAGCTTTTTTGACAAATAAAAACAGTTTTCATTAATATATTTTGTGCTGATGCTTGCAGGTTCATGGGTGGAAGATAACATCTGACAACTGTTGTGTTGCTAGTCAATCCAACAATCTGTAATAATGAACTGTTAGCAGAAAACCTCCTGAAGTTATTCAATCCTGCTTCATCTCCCTGCAAATGAGATTTCTCTCCTCTTTATGGAGATCAGTCTACCAAGAGGGAATTAAACTAGATTTTTGCTGCTCAAAAGCTCGTCTCCGAGGACGTCCTGGGGATTAAATGGCGATGTACATAGCCACGTAGCCGCTTAACCACATGTAACTGCAGATACCCACACACCTTTTTAAGTTTGTATGCTGGCCTAGTTTGTGTTCGTCAAGTGCTTTTGGTTTTTAGAAATGACCGTTCTGAAGTTAAATGTCTGCTTAGTTTTTTCTGGATGAACTTGAGGCCTGTGGAGTCTCCTCGGCTAGTGTCTGGCATTTATTAGTAATAAACAGTCTCATTTGTAATCTGTGTATTTCTTATGATTAATGCTACCGTTATGATGAGGGATGATATCTTCTTCAATAATACGGATTTGACTTGTTTGCTTGTGTTAAAGTTGTGCCTGTAGTCTGTCCGAGGATAATCTGACTGAAGGAAAACCTGGCAACAAAAAGGGTTGGAAATTGCTAACGGGTGCAGACAGCCTAAAGGTCAGAGGTCACCACCAGCAGTACATCTGGAAACTATTCATTATGACCATCGCATGGATTTATTTGGGATGACAGAGTTAATCAGTTCAGCTTCTATGAATCTTTGTCCAGCAGACTTTCTTAACGACTAAGCTGAATTATTTTATTCTGTTATTAAATAAAGTGAAGAGATGAGTCGGTGAAGCATCGAGATGCAACCTGAAGAAAAATGTGCTTTTATTCTCCGTCAGACGATGGCCAGTGACTCAGCCGTCCTGACGGAAGGGGGGAGTTCATCCACCATCGTGGCGCCAG
This sequence comes from Macroramphosus scolopax, assembly GCA_901007825.1. NCBI lineage: Eukaryota > Metazoa > Chordata > Actinopteri > Syngnathiformes > Centriscidae > Macroramphosus > Macroramphosus scolopax. Next base: position 22,431 of record CAAKHC010018949.1, read on the forward strand.
TGATGAGCGACTCCTGACCTCGGGTATAGACTGCAGAGAGGGAGGAACAGTAATTACTGCTCTGCAGGTGAGTTTGGCGGAGCAACAGGATTTGATGAGAACGCATAATCCCTGCTTTGCATGTTGTAGAACGGAGAGAAAATTCAAATTAAGTTTCACTCAGGTTCAGTTAATTCAGCATACTTGAAATGGAAAACTGCTGTTCATTTGTTTTTCTTCATCTTTTCTATCCCTGCATGTGCATTTTTCTATTTGAATGCCAGGTGGTTGTACCGTCAGTTTCCGTAGTGTAGTGGTTATCACGTTCGCCTCACACGCGAAAGGTCCCCGGTTCGAAACCGGGCGGAAACATCATTATGTTTTTTTTATATAGTTATGCATTTGTTTACACTGACGTTCCCGATAAGTTGTAATCTGACCACCTCCTGAGAGAAGACGGTCTATATCGAGTTTTACTGTTTATTTTTACCTTTTCATTCTCTATACTGTGTTTTTACCTCTACTGGTGTAATACCGCTTCTCACCACCGAACACAGCTGGAAGAGCGCTGTTCAATAGTCAGCTCGTCAAAACCACATAAACGAAAAACACAATAATAATAATAATAATAACAAGGCACAACTTTTTCTCAGAGTTCTAGAATTCTGACATTAATCTGAGTATTCCCTAATCCTCTTCCATATGTGTTACACTCCATTAGTTTTAAATAGGTGCCATGTCCGGTTAGAGCCACTAGATGGCACTGTTTACCAGTTTGAGTTCTTATATTTTAAACTGTAAATGTACATCATGTGGTTATATTATTTTCTACAGTTCAGTTAACCTGGAACATTCGGGTCACTTCTTTCTTTTCCCTCATTTAGTTGTTGAATTCGTCCGTGTTCTCGTTCGTAGCTGTTGTTGTGAATCAAAGAAGTTTGATTGTAGCGGAGTCAAAAGGACTTTTAATTAGTCCTGAAGTTCTACAGTCTAACCTAGAAATAAACCTGCAAGTTTCAGGATCCATATTCAATCCCCCTGTGATTGTGATGTTATGCTTAACAAGAACAGATGATGGAAGTTTGTACATTTTAGCATTTCAATGAACAAACCGACACTTTTTTATTGTATGTATTTTCAATTTATTCACAAAATCACAATGTAACATAGGCTCGTGCCTTTACAATAACTAAAAAAAGAATAAACTTGTAACCACATCCTGGTTTCTGAAACAGTCTCACTAAACCTCAGCGATGGCCGGCAGTATCGGAGCCTTAAATCTTCTGGACTGTCTGCACGCCGTGCGGCAGCTGGATGACCTGACATAGATGACGCGTGCCCGGCTGCAGAGGTCCGTCTGTCTCCCTGTCTGCCTGGCGGTTCCTCCAGCTGCCTGACTTTTTCCGTCCGTCTTTCTTTCAGAGGCGGGCTCGTTCTCCTCAGGTGCTTCCTTGTTGCTCACCTTGCTCCGTCTCTCCTGGTTCCTGAAAGTCTCAGCCTGATGTGGATCCTGGTTTCCAGTAGAAATGGACAGAAAAGGTTCATGTGTTGAAGAGTCAGAATTGGAATATCTCCACTGCGCGCCCTTCCCCTGGTCCCTCCATCCCCTGCGGAGAAGCCGAGCTGCAATGAGGAAAGAATCTGCTTGCCCCGGCAGCTTCTGCTGGGAGTCTGAGAATGATGGTCCAGGCATGGTGGAGGTCCTACCCAGACTGGGATCCATGATGTCGGGGTGACTGCTGCCCTCTGTCACACTGTCGCTCCAACTCTCCACCTAGTTTGAGGTAACAAATATTGGTCAGGCGCCAAATACACTGATACCTTTCCTCCAAGTAGAAACTGCAGTCAAGGTGTGACTCACCATTAATAACTGTTTTTGTTAAAGACTCTTGATAGGAAGGTCAGAGTGACGTGAACACAGTCGGCTTATGGGAAGCAAGACTCTCTACGACGTAGGGAAGTAAAGAGATGAGGTGCAAAGAACCTGCAGCGAAGGATCTCAGGCCAGAAAACAGACTTCCATCACCTCTGCACCTGCACAAGGAATCCGTAGTTTTGGTCTGAATCAGTAACAAGCTGCACAGAAGGAGACACAACAAGGTTACTGGTCTGAATGAAGAAGATTATTATCGCTACATCGACTTCCAACGAGCTCAGAATCTGGTTAATTCAGTAAAAGAGCTTTGTGAATGCATCGTAGCAGACGCACACGTGCAAACACTTTAGGCAGAAATCAAACAGTTGAACATCTGAACACACAGAATGAAAGATGAGGTACAAACCGTCACTGCAAGATCCTCATGGCTCTCCTCTTCCTCCTCTCGGGACTGAACGCCTCACCAGTGGTTCTGTCTCTAGTCCCCCTCTTTCTTTTTGTTTCTCTCTCTCTCTCTCTCTCTCTCTCTCTCTCTCTCTCTCCCCCTCTCTCTCTCCTCCTCCTCACTCTCTATGAGAAGTCCATTTGCACAACAGATGATATGCAAATAGACGTATGTTGTTAATCCAGATGTGATCTGGGCTGCGTGTTGCATGTTCATCGTATCAGTATATTTCCAGGAGACCGATGCTTCCTATAATCCCTCTGCTCTCGTGAACACGGGCGTCGTGGATGAACCGTAACCTCAGTCTGAGGTTTGTTTGCTCCGATCAACGTTCCTGAGTTCGGCAGGTTTATCTGGGTCAGTTGGGACACGGCGGGTTTGTGGCCGACCGTCCGACCTCTTTGTTGCAACAACGCAGCAGAGTTCAATACGTCGGCGCCGGCACGTGAGGCTCGTGTGGACGTTGGACCTCCAGATTGATTTTCCTCTTAACAGGCTCATCAAGTGATTCATGCATTTAAACAGCTGTTTTGTTTCTGTCACTTTGACTTGAAGCTGCTCACATGTATCAGTTTGTACATTTCACACTGAAAACTGCGACCTGTGTTCGTCTTCATCCGTCCTCTTCCTCCTCTCTTGTATTGTTTAGTTCTTCCACAAACGAGGATGAAGACCTGAGTTCAGTGCCCGAGTCCGTTCTGGACCTCAACTATTCCAACTATTCAGGGATTTCACTAAATCATGCGGCGGTCGGGTTGGTGAGCAGAACCTCCGGATCAGAGTTCACACGGGGAATGTAGAAGCTGCGTCGGTGCGTCGGGGTCAGTTTGCACTCTCAAACCGGTTGAACTGGGTCAGAGGTATTGGGAGCAGCTGATAGCAGCTCCAACCTCCTCCGTCCGGCTGCTGGGACACGGACCTCCAAAAACCATCGACAACGTGAAGGAGCGCCGCTGGATGATCGGTTGTTTCATTCATGTTTGTTTGAATCAACCTGAACATTTTACTGCTTTTTAATCCCCCAATAATCCCCAACAAACACCACATTCACCTTCCAGTCTAGTAATCTGTGCTGAATACTTCTGTGGTGAGAAAGAACTGAACCCTTTTAAAGATGGAGGTAAACATCAGTCAGCCTCAGCATTAATACAACCTGGTATAAAGTATAATACAACAGGATTAGGTAAAAACAAAAAGG
>CAAKHC010018950.1:0-27802 GCA_901007825.1 Macroramphosus scolopax
TTCAGGATCGTGGTTCAGGGGAAACTTCACCAGCTGAAGATCATGAACACCAGCAGGGTCGACTCGGCCGAGTACACCTTCGTCTGCGGCAACGACCGAGTCTCTGCAACGCTGACCGTCAGCCGTAAGACCAGCACACAAAAACTCACCTGATGATTCACTTCTGTCTCTCACAATCAAACTAAAATATAATTTCATAAAAACATTTGACACTTTAGTCAACCTGAAAATAAAAGTGATTTTAGATTTGTTTATTACTTAAACTTGTTTATATATTATATATTATATTTCTGCATTCAATGAAATATACGACATAAAATACATATTAATATTATTATTGTGTATTATCAGTACATTGGTCGTGTTACACATGAATACAGTTTATTATTTTGTCCTTTGAAGTTGAATCTTGTAAAATTAACAAAGACTTGTAAAGACTTTAGAGACTTTATAAATAATAAGACTGTAATTAAACCTTAATTAAGAACTTCAAGAAAAATATCAACAAAAAATATGAAATGAAACAAATACAAATTAAAACTAGTTAAATGTGACGAGTTGATGGTATTTCATTTTTCTGTGTTTATATATTTGCTGGTCAGAAGTAGAATAATAACTAAGTAAACATTTCAATTAAAGGATATTTACTTTACAGTAAAGTCAATAATAATAATGTAATTCTTCACTTCTTACCTGGTTCTTCACGTACTGATATAAACTGCTGTAACTCAGCTGTTGTCTCTCTCGCCAGCCGTCCTCATCACCTCAATGATGAAGGACTTGAACGCTCAGGAGCGAGACACCATCACGTTCGAGGTCACCGTCAACTACGAGGGCATCACCTACAAATGGCTGAAGAACGGCGTGGAGGTAAAGTCCTCGGACAGATGTCAGGTCCGCAGCAAGCAGCTCACGCACTCGCTCACCATCCGCAACGTTCACTTCGGAGACGGAGGAGAGTACAAGTTTGCGGCCGGCTCCGCCGCCAGTGCCGCTAACCTGTTTGTCGAAGGTAACGCCAGGTCTTAAATGTTGAAAAATACCATCTATGTTGATGTCGCGTCTCCTGCTGTGTGGTTCCACTACTTCCGTTTGTTACCAATAATCAGTTAAATAAATCATCTGTTATTTCTGATTTACTGTTTGTGTGCTTCCAGCTCGCGTCATCGACTTCACCAAGAAAATCAAGGACATAAAGATCACAGAGAAGAAGAAGGCGATTTTTGAATGTGAGGTTTCTGAACCAAACATCCAGGTCATGTGGATGAAGGACGGCCAGGAGTTGGACACGTCCGAGGAACGGTACGCTAGTGTCGCTATAACACTCGCAGAAGCATAATAAACACACAAGCTGAGTTTTCTTCTGTTCGCAGGTACACAGTGACAGCAGAGAAGTACGTCCATCGTCTAATGATCCAGACCGTTCGCATGTCCGATGCCGGCGAGTTCTCGGTGGTGGCTGGGTCCAGCGTCTCCAAAGCCCAGCTGATCGTGGAGGGTCGGGACATCCGCATCTCCGAACCTGCCGAGAGAGAAATCACAGTGAGACAAATGAATGACGAACGTGATGAATGTTGCAAACCTTCTGAAAGTGGCTCAGAGTTCCTGATCTCGGACAAATTCTCGCAGGTTCTGGAGAAGCACCGGGCGACCTTTGAGTTTGAGGTGAATGAGGATGATATCGAGGGACGCTGGCTGAGGAATGGAGTGGAGATCAATTTCTCTGTGGAGGAAAGGTTCAACTACGTAGCCATCAGGAAGCTCCACCGCCTCACCATCTCTGAGACTTTCAGGAGCGATGCCGGCGAGTACACCTTCATCGCTGGCAAAAACAGAAGCACCATGAACCTCCGGGTCAACAGTAAGTCCAGCAGGAGGTTTATAACCGAGCGTCATCATGCTGCGATTGTTGTGGTGAACTAGTTATCATCAAATATTTACAGTATCTACAGTTCCACAATAAAACGTCTCCCCTCGATTGATAGAACTTATTCCAACTGTCTCGTACAAGTCCACCATGTCCTCTGGAAGTCTAACTCTCCCAATTATCCCTCAAATGTTCTAAATGTAATGTCATATTTGAACCTGCTATGTAGTTTGTTTAACCAAACCCTTTCTGTTCGGTGTCTTCCAGTCCCGGAGCCTCCTCAGATCCTTCGCCACATGGAGCCCCAATCGGTGGAGGCTGGAAAGCCGGCTCGCTTCTCTGTGCAGGTGAGCGGCGTTCCTCAGCCTCAGGTGTTCTGGTACAAGAACTCCCAAGCTCTGTCCCCGGGCTTCAAATGCAAGTTCCTCCATGATGCCAACGAGCACACGCTGCTGCTGATCGAAGTCTTCCCTGAGGACGCCGCCGTCTACAACTGTGAGGCCAAAAATGACTACGGCACTGCCACGAGCACCGCAACGCTCAACGTGGAAGGTAAAACAGGACCTTAGCCGGGTTAACAATACCCACATCAACAGCAGGACATGTGTGGACTCAGGGTTGTGTCTGTGTGTTGCAGTGTCTGAGATGGTTTCTCCAGATTCTGCTGCTTCTGTTGCTCCACCTGTCATCATCTCGCCGACTACCAGCACCTCGGCCCGCGAAGGAGAACCAGCCCGCTTCCAGTGCAGAGTTCGCGGAGATGGTAAGATGGCAAAACTTTCTTTAGAGGGGCTGTGATTGTTTTTTTAATTTGATTTTAATTGTTATGGTTGACTCTCCAGGTTCTCATAGTGTGTGTACTGTGTTGGTTGACTCTCCAGGCTCTCATAGTGTGTTTACTGTGTTGGTTGACTCTCCAGGCTCTCATAGTGTGTGTACTGTGTTGGTTGACTCTCCAGGCTCTCATAGTGTGGTTTACTGTGTTGGTTGACTCTCCAGGCTCTCATAGTGTGTTTACTGTTTGGTTGACTCTCCAGGCTCTCATAGTGTGTTTACTGTGTTGGTTGACTCTCCAGGCTCTCATAGTGTGTTTACTGTGTTGGTTGACTCTCCAGGCTCTCATAGTGTGTCTACTGTGTTGGTTGACTCTCCAGGCTCTCATAGTGTGTTTACTGTGTTGGTTGACTCTCCAGGCTCTCATAGTGTGTTTACTGTGTTGGTTGACTCTCCAGGCTCTCATAGTGTGTTTACTGTGTTGGTTGACTCTCCAGGCTCTCATAGTGTGTGTACTGTGTTGGTTGACTCTCCAGGCTCTCATAGTGTGTCTACTGTTTTGGTTGACTCTCCAGGCTCTCATAGTGTGTCTACTGTTTTGGTTGACTCTCCAGGCTCTCATAGTGTGTTTACTGTGTTGGTTGACTCTCCAGGCTCTCATAGTGTGTTTACTGTGTTGGTTGACTCTCCAGGCTCTCATAGTGTGTGTGTACTGTGTTGGTTGACTCTCCAGGCTCTCATAGTTGTGTGTACTGTGTTGGTTGACTCCCAGACTTCAAGTTGATCTTGGTCTTCTGCATCTCCTTTACTTTCCTTCCAGATGTGAAGATCAGTTGGTTCCACAAAGATAAGGAGATTAAGCAGTCGGACTTCTTCAGGATGTCCCAGTTTGATGACAGCTGTCAGCTGGAGATTTCCAGGGTTTACCCGGAGGACGAGGGCGAGTACACCTGCGCGGCCACAAACAACGCTGGAACCGTGTCCTGCTTAGCCACCCTCTCACTGGACGGTGAGTTTATTACAAAAGGCGGAGTCTTTACGATGGGAAAGATACACAGACATGATCTTTACGTCACATCAGACACCGTAACTGGTGTTAATGTCACGAAGTGTCATTGAATGTTTGGATTAAAACAGGAAGTCATTCACTCAGAGGAAGTCACACCATCACGTGTGTGACGGTTTGCGATGTGAAGATCCATCTCTTAACGTTGCTTGTCAGAAAACGTTTTGCGTTTACGTCTCTCGCAGGTCTCGTTACAGTCCAATGAAAATCACTGCAGCTGTAAACATAAAGTCATAAACCTGCTTCCTTTCAGCGGGCGGTCCTGCCGAGTCTCAGCTTCACGTCTCCAGCGGTCTAAAGAAAACCTTCATTGGCCAAAGGCCAGTTTTCATTGAGCCAATCATGAGCTGCTCTGCGCCACATGGAGAGGTGGCCCGCTTTCACGCATGCGTGTCTGGCATGCCGAAGCCAGAGATCAGCTGGTTCCACAACCAGCAGCCTGTGCGGCCCAGCAAGAACCTGGTGTTTCATTTCGATGAGGTGACGAATAACGCCACGCTCATCATAGTCGACGCTTTCTCTGAGCATGCAGGCCAGTACACCTGCAGGGCTGCCAATCACGCCGGAGAGGCGGCGTGCACGGCCACGCTCACCGTAACAACAGAAGAGGAAGAAGGTAACTTTTGGATGCGTCGGCTGCTCCCAGATTCCCTCAGATCCCTCCTCCGAAAGGTCTTCACAGACAAAACACCTGACGGGTGTCCCGAACTGATTTGACAAATCAATATCACAGCGGTTAAAGATTTAATATATAATATAGTCGGAACCTTAACAACTGCATGGAGTTCAACCTGTTGTCTTTCTAATTCCATTCAGTTTAATTAATGAGCAAGAAGAAGTTCTCTCAGGTACGTTTCAGGAGACCCAACATGAGGGAGATACCTTCTTCACTCGGGACATCCCTCAGCCCTCCGTCAGGTCTTACTAACCCCACTGCTCCAGAACGACAACCCCCTCCCCTCTTGGGGTTACCACCTTTCTGCCCCCCCATCATCCCCTCAGTCCTCACCCTCCTCTCTCGTTCCACACTGGAAACACTGGACCTGCATGAACCTCCCACATGAAACATCTTTCCATCTTTTCCAGGAAATTCTAACTCTTCTGTCTCTTCCATTGGTTGTTCACTCCCGTGTCTTCACGTATGGTAACTCTGCTCTGTTGTTCGCCCTCGTCGAGCCGATGTGTGTTTGATAAATGAAAGATCACAACCCATCTTTGGGTATCGTCATTAAACTGGCGTCGCTCTCTTTAGTCTTGAATATCAACAAGTCAGGAAAATAAGAACCTGTGGGATGAAAGTGAAGCACCTCACCTCTACATTCATGGTGCTTGGACATACAGTCACTCCGTTTCAACGGGTTCTTGTTTTCCAGTGTTGTTATCACTTTTTAAGTGGTGGTATCTTAAGACCACAAACTCCAGAAAGTTTAGGGGTTCAGAAAAAAAAGGAGGTTGAAATCTTAATATATATCTGATTGATCCTGCATGGAGTCAATGAGCTCACGATGAGCAGACAGAATCTGATCTGAGGTGTTTTCCTCCGCAGTGACTGATGTGAGAGAGAAGATTGAGGCCAAGATTGAGCAGGAAGTCAAAGGTAAGGTCCATCAATCACAACAGATCAGACCAGATCTCTGTTTGGTTTGATTGAATGTTTCTGAAAACTCCAGCTCAAGGGACTCGAGCTTCGGTCCCTTGAGCAAGATGGAGAAGCTGCTGAGGAGTGATGTAGGTGATGGGTTATCTGGATGTTTGGCCTACAACCACCGTATAAAGTATACACATGTCCCATCATGTTCCACTGTCCCTTTAAATGATCTTTCCACAGCTACATGTCAACTTGTGTTCCAATTGTCTTTGATCTTCTACCTGCTCTTATTTTAAAACACTCCATGGTTCCCCAGGCGAGCACTGGGAGAACTTGCTCGTACAAGTTTTTGCATCCAACAGTTTTTTTCATTTTATTTGGGCATGAGGGTTCCTCTTCACTTTTCCTAGAAAAGGTGCAGGATATGTATCTTTTAAAGCTTCGAGTTTTGAAATGCCCTTTAAAAGATATGGAGGTTTACTGCATCTGCAACTTCCTCCTGCAAAATATTCCTTAGCCTGGCTTGCAGATAGGATGTGATTCCTGTGGTTTGCATTCAAAATAACACCAGTAAACTATATTAGTTCGAATAAACGCCTTCTCACCCAATTTTACAGCTTCCTTTGTTTGGAATAAGACTAAGTTGAGCTTCTCATGGACACTTGTGAATGAATTTGTTTAGGGATTAGAAAGGGCGTTTATTCTCCTGTCTGCAAGTCAGGTAAGGAATCTTAAAGCAAACAGCCAAAGCTATGATCAAAAAAAACAAGCGAATGTTAGCAGCCCATCTTGGAAAACTGCCTTTTAATGATAACAATAAGAAATGATCATTTATGTTCTGAAGAAATTTCCACAGACGAAGGATCAAAACTTCCTGCCGATTTCTAATAAAAAGAATCAAGTCTTGCGTTTATTCGAACAAATATGGTGAGTGAAATTATTTCTTTTGGCATTGTGTCTCTCAGCATGCATTTCCATTAATGATTCATTCACATCCTTTTCTCTCTCTGTACCGCTGGGGGCTCTTCTGATCGGTGTCTAATTTTGTTTGCAGAGCTGTTTTACCAAGAAAGCAAAGAAGGAACGTCACACAGCAGCAAGGAACTGACTGACGCTCCGCAGCGAAGAGGAGCCTTCTCCGACACCGAGGACTTCCTGGATAATGACCCGGCGTCGGCCGAGCCCTGTACCGGCGGAGCCTCTTCCATCAGCTCGTGGACAGAGAACATCAAACCTTCGTTCACTAAGAAACTTAAGTTCCAGTCAGTTTTGGAGGGCGGACCAGTGGAGTTGAAGTGTAAACTGGTCGCCTGCCCTCCTCCAACTGTCCTCTGGTTTCATAACAATAGATCTATTCCTAAAGAGGTTGGACGTAGGATCTGTACTGACAGCAGGATGCACATGTACACCACCAGTCTGCTTATTGATGATGTTAAAGAAAAGGACTCGGGTAGTTACAAGGTAATGGCCATAAACACAGAGGGCTCTGCAGAGACCACAGCATCACTCTTGGTGTCACTGAGGGAGGAGCAGTCTGCCAACTACCTGGGCTCTGTTAGACGCTCTACCAAAGCCCATAGAAGTAGAGAAACAATGGCAGAGCAGAGGAAAGAGAGGAAGATAAGGGTGGAGCTCAGGTGTGTGGGGTCTCCCTTCGACAGGATGTCAAAGGGGCGATCTGGATCTAAGAACGCCCTGGTGCGTACTGTGTATTTTAGGTCAGGTTCCAATTTAAATGTAAAACAGTCGGAGAAAGAGTCTGAACGTTTGGAGACTGCCTCCGAGCGTGCCCCCTCCCCTCCCCCCATGTTTGATAGGTCTGAGCGCTTTAACGACAGATTCAGTGACATCTACTGTGACCGGCGCACCGGTGCTCGCTTCAGTGACAAGTTTAGTGACCGGTGCAGCGACAGATACAGTGAGAGATTCAGCGACACTGAGAGCCTTCACGATGAGGTGAGAACAAAGCTTACCTCTCTTCAAAAAGCTGTCAAATTGAAGAAGAGGCTTTCTATCTCTACTATGTCCTCCTCTGAGTTTGAGTCCGAGTCAGTGGCCAGTGAGTCAAGCTACGCAGATTATGTGGAGAGGCTCAGGGTCAAGCCTGCCTTTCTAACTGGTGTCCAGCATTCTAATCAACCCTTTGACTTAGGAGAGAGTCAAGGCAAAATCTTGAGCAGGGAGCTAAATCGGCCTCGGTCGAGGCATTCATTTGAGCCTCAGTCAAGAACCAGAGCCATTCAGATCATGAGAGGTGAGCTGGTTGATACCTTGGTGCCACAGACACGAAGGAAATCAGATGGTAATCTCTCAGAGACCTTGGAGGATGAAGGTTTGGTTGAATCTCAGGCTGATAAAAGAGTCCAACAAATGGCAGGTGAGCGTCACAGCCAGGCTGCTGACCGCACTGTTGAATCAAGAAAGTTAGAGCACGACCTGCAGAACCTCGAAGTCGGACACTCTGAAACATTAAAATATACAAATACTACAAGATACACTGAAAGTATGGAATCTGCTGCAGAGAAGGCATCACTCACTGAGTCAGGCCGAGGTGAAGCACCAGGACACATGGAAACAAAAGAAGGAGTTGAGCCATACAAAGAGGAGCATGCCCAAGGCACTTTGAAGGCTTCGTATGAGAAGAGTTTGGACGCTGAACGGATGGAGTGTGAAGAAAAACTCCTGGCCCTGCGGATCAGGAAATGGCAGCAAGGGAGTCGGATGTCAGAAGAGGAAATATTTCACCCCGAAATGGATCTGCCAATGCCAACAGAGACACCGTACATGGAGCCTGAGGGTCCCATTTACACTCAGCAGGAAGCGGCGGAGAGAGGAACTTTAGAGGCTGAAGCCACGTCTTCCTCTTTCCATAAATCACCCAGAATGAAGGCAAGGTTGGTAGATGCTGAAGACGCAACTGCCTCAATATCTAAATCAACTGTAGTAAGAGTCAGAGGAGAGGAAGTGGAAGGCGAGGCGCAAGTCATGCAGGCACAAAAATCCCCCAGAGTCATAAGGCCAGAGGCCAGACTCAAAGACTCGCCCAGGTCCAGGCCCATCAAATCAGTCAAGGAAAAGTTCCTCAGTGAAGCTGAGGACAAAGCAACAGGAAGAGTTGAGCCATATGAGGGGGAGAGTGCAACGGAGTCTTTGAGGGATCAGTATGAGAAAAGCCTGGAAGCAGAGCGGATCGAGTGTGAGGAGAAACTCCTGGCCCTGCGGATCAGGAAATGGCAGAAAGGCATGCAGATGTCAGAAGAGGAAACATTCTACCAGGAAACTGATCTGCTCGTGCCGACAGAGTACATGAAGCCTGAGGGGCCCAATTATACCCCACAGAAGGTGATAGATGAAGGAGCAGCCGTAGACCAGGATATCAGGTCAATACCCAAGTCGCCTAAAGCAAAATGTGGATCAAACCAAGAGGAAACCAACGCCCCCGTGTTTAAAGCCAGAGGGAAAAGCAAAGTAGGAGGATTTGAAACTGAAGCGTCAGTCATAGAGGAACAAAAATCCCCAAGAATGAAAGTTAGGAAAGCAGAAGCGGAAACTGAGTCATTGCCTACAACAAAAGCAAGTGTAGAAAAGTTGTTTGAAAAAACATGGGAAAAGTCGGAGCTCCAGCTGTCAAGGGAGAACCTGTCCGAGCTGAAGACTGAGAGTGAGCAGTTTGTCAGTGAGGAAGACGCCCTCACTCACAGGATAATGCAATGGCAACAGGGTGTTCTGATGGAACAAGAACAGGCCGTGAAGTCCGAGTCTGGCTGGGTGGAGGTTTACCCCCCACTTCAAGAACGTACCACAAGTGAAGGTGCAAGAAATATTGCAGCAGCTTGTGCTTTACAATCAGAACCCCAACTTGAGGAGGCCTGCAACAATATGTCCTCCTCAGTGCCAAGAGCCAAAGAGAAGCTCCTTCTGAGCGGGTCAGTTCCTGCTGGTTTCCAAGATCAGCAGGAGGACAGCCCACACTGGCTGCCTGTTGGCCAGCCGCCGGCCGAGGGCCGCGAGACCAGGTTGCAGAGGGAAAGTGAGTACTTTGTAAGTGAGGAGGAAGCACTGGCTCAGCGCATCCTTAAATGGCAAACCGATGTCGTAGATCAAGAGGAAGTAGCTGAACTTGAGACTGGGTGGGCTCTGGACACTCAGTGCAGACAACCTGGATCAGGGTTGCCACTTGAGATTAACGCTCACCAAATTGATCACTCTGAACCGCTTCATGCTGGCATATCTCATGAATCCTACACCGGGAACCTTCCACCTCCACATTTGGAATCAACATTTTTGCCCGGAGCTGTTCAACCAGCTTCTTGTAGCCCAGAAGCTTTACCAACAGAAACACCTACAGCTCTTCAATATGTGTCTGGGTATGATCCATCTCCTCCTTCCACCAAGTGCTCTCTGTCATATGCTGGTCGACCTGTTGAAACTGTAAAAGATGGAACTGGTAGTGAAGCTTCTTCAGCTGGATTTACCAGTGCCGGGGGGTCTTGTCCAGTATTTGTGAAAGAGATATCCTCAGTTAAAGTACAAATTGGTGAGATGTCTGGCCTCTCCTGCCAATTCCAGGGCGACCCGCTGCCCACAGTAACTTGGCTCAAAGACGGACACCCATTAGCCCACAACCCTGACTATGATATTATTAGCAAAGCCAATCAAACAAAGCTCACTGTCTTCTACCCAACCACAGACCACGAGGGAACATATGACTGTGTCATAGCCAATAAACATGGCAAATCCATCTCCAGTGCCACTCTTGAGATCTCACACAAAAAGGTGGGTAGAAGGGTCACCAAGGATGTGGTGGTTACAGAGGAGCTAGAGAGGTGTGAGGAAACACAGGAGAGTCTAGAAGAGGAGCTGAATTCCTACCTAGTAACAGGACAGGCTACGCTGCAGGTACCTCAGGCAGTGGTCCACCGACACCGATCCTCAGATGAGTCTCTTACATCTTTACCTGTAGAAATCAGAGTAACTGCTCCCACTCCTGTTCCTGTGATGGCAGAGGAAAGCGGTGAGGATAAACCTCAGGCCATCACAGAGGAAGCTTCTGATGTTCCAGGTGACGACAGAGCTGCTCAGACAGTCAAACATAAATTTACTTTCACTTTTGATCAGATCGGTGAGGCTCCTCGTGTGGTCAGTGAATTGGAGTTAATCGACTGTTCTGAGGGCAACACCGCCTTGTTAGAGTGTGTAATCACAGGGGAACCTTCCCCAGAAGTCACATGGTATTATAACGACATTTGCCTCGATATCACAGGAGGAAAATTCAGAGTTGAGGTAGATGGAATAGAGTACAGGCTTTACGTCAACTGTTTTACCTACAATGACGCCGGAGTCTACAAATGTATTGCTAGAAATAAGCTGGGAGAGGCTACAAGCATTTGTGACGTGTCATTTGAAGATGCAGGGCCTGTTCAACTTTCAGCTGTAATGACTTCACGTTCTCGATCAGACGTGGCTGTCGAAGCTCAAAAATTAAGATCTGGTGTCTCTAGAGAGCTTCCAACGATATCTGGCTGTGGTCTACAGGCTTCTGCTGCTGTGATAAAAGTGTCTCAGATTAAACAAGCTTTTGAGTCTGACTCACCAGTTGCAATGATGACACCTTCGTCACATGACGAGCTGATAAAGGAAACCAGCTTCCCTGAGGAGTTTCTCCCTGCGGTGGCCACTTCCCTTGAATGGCCACCGCAAACAGTTCCTCTCGCACCGAAACTTCCGTCTTCCATGACCCAACAATTCCCCTCTTCTCTGGAGGGTGAGGAGGGAGCAGTTTTAGAAGAACGTGATGGTGTTGTCAAACAATTTGTAGAAAAAGTGCAAGAGTCTCCGGATCTGTTGAGGCCAAAACCACAGAAAGCTGGTTCTCTTGAACAAATGGTTGCAGGTGAGTTTGAGATAGTGAGGGAGGATACTGTGCGAACATTTGACAGAACTAGCAGCTTCATTCCTTTCCAGTCTGAGAAAGGGCCTGCGGTAAAACGCTCCGTCAAAACTTCACTAACGAAGGAACCTAAAAGATTTTCTGAGGGCCAAAGTGCGGCCGAATGGACTTCCTCCATTCCAAGTGAGGCTGAAGATGTTTATGCAGAGCTACCGAGCTATGTGGAGGGGGCTAATGTGGTTGAGGAGTTGTCCATGGTGAAACAAGAGGCCAAAATCAGTAGCAAGGGAAACATTTTTTCAGCTGGCTTGAAACATATGACGAAGGAGGTTGATCCTAATGCTGAGGAGCTTACTGCCATCCCAGAGCCCTCGATGGACAGTGGCGTCTTTGTCAGCATGCTGGACTCTCAGGCTGATGTGACTGAAATTGCAGAGCACTCAGTGCCTGGTGAGGATCCTTGCACACAAATCAAGAGGGAAAATGAGACGCTCGATGTCCAGGACAAGCTAAAACTTAAACCGTTCATCGTCAACCCAAAGGTGGACAGCAGAGTTCAACCACTTTGCCTGCCTGAAAGTGCTGCTACCCAGGGACCACACGTGTCTGTACAGGGAAGGGTTGGTTTGGGCAGAACCTCAGCATTTGGTTCCATGGAGGAAGAGGAGGTAACCTTTGGTGCTGTATACGACTACTATAACCCTCCAACAGACTGGGGAAGACCACTGTCCCCTGAGTCTGAGATGTCCATAGAAATTGGCAGCACTGTAAGTGAAGAGATAGCAGAAGTAGCTGAGAGGTTCTACACCCCAGGCTCGTCCTCCGAGGTCTCGCAACCAACCGCAGAGTCTTTCCACACCCCCAAGTCTCCTATGTCCCTCCAAACTCCTAGTTCGGATACATCTGGTGGCTTTATAACACCTCAGGAGTATCCCTTTTCCCCTATAGAACACAAGAGACCTTCAACCGCAGAATCCAGCGAGAGGTTCTTCTCACCGGTTCAGTTCCTCACGTCTCCTGCTGATGAGGGTATTGAAAGAACCCTTCCTGAAATGAATGTGGAAGACACCCGATTCCTTACCAAGGGCAAAGGGTTGCTTGGCCTGTCAACCCTTCAGGAGAAGGTGCAGGGGATCCCTCCTGCCTTCCTCAAGCCTCTTATTAAGAAAAGAGTGTTTGAAAATGACTCTCTAACATTTACTGCTGAGGTTTTTGGCCTTCCTTCCCCCGAGGTGAAATGGTTCTGCAACAAAACCCAACTGGTAGAAGACCACAGAGTCAAGATGGAAAGAGATGGTGATAGTATCTCACTAACAATTCACGAGGTCATGAAAGCAGACCAGGGAGAGTATATCTGCGAGGCCGTGAACTATGTTGGGGAAGCCAGAAGTGTTGCTTTAGTTGTAATTGTATCACAGGAAGTGAGGTTCATGCCTGCTCCACCTACCGTCACCCATCAACATGTGATGGAGTTTGATGTGGAAGAAGACGACTCTTCTCGTTCACCATCCCCTCAGGAGATTCTGCTTGAAGTAGAACTGGATGAAAATGAGGTGAAAGAGTTTGAGAAACAGGTGAAGATCATCACCATTCCTGAGTACACAGCCAACAACAAGAGCATGATCATATCGTTGGATGTGCTGCCAAGTATTTATGAGGAGAGTGCCGTGGACTTCGTAACCCAGGAGCACGATGATTTGAAAATTGCTTTTGAGGTCACTGAAATGCCTCCGAGGTTCATCAATCCCATCTGCGATATGGAAACTCCAGAGGACACCACTGTCCTCTTTGAGTGCTCACTGATGGGGATTCCATCTCCCATCGTGTCCTGGTTCAAAGGGGACAAAAAGATTCCACACAATAACAAAAAATACTTGCACTCATCTGATGGAGACAACCACTTCCTGAAGATCTGTCGAGTCACATCCCAGGATAGCGGAGTGTACAGCTGCAGGGCCATCAATGTTGTTGGGGAGACGTTGTGTCGGGCCTCCCTGGTAGTGATGAGCGCTAAAGCTTTCTCTGGGAAAACCAGAGGCAGGGAGCTGACCGCAGTCTCTCTCGGCAGCGCCAAAGTCCAGCCACAAAAGTTTGACCTTATGGTTGGCAACACATCATTTGACGGAGAACAGGTTTCGGAAATTGAGCTTGAGTTTGAGTTTCAGCAAGAGGCGGAGGAGTCTCAGCGAGCAGTCAGGCTGGTGGCCAAGACCGACAGCGAACTGGGCCAACAGGGAGAGAAATACGTCAGTATTAACTTTGATGTGTTTGCTGAGCCGGCGAAAGATGACAAGATCGAGTTCAAGGGGAAGTCCTCTGATATGTGCAGCTTCCAGTTCCAGGTAACTGAGACGCCTCCTAGATGTGTCATCCCGTTGACCAACCTCACAGCTGCTGTCGGTACCCCCGTCATCCTCCAGTGTCTGGTTAGCGGTAAGCCGACTCCAACCGCTGAGTGGTACAAAGATGGCGCGCGCATCGCAGACACTAGGTGCATCATCCAGGAGAAAACTGCAGGTCATTTCAATCTGCTGATCACTAATGTGAGCCAGAGTGATGCAGGCGAGTATCGATGCCTCATCCACAACACAGCCGGCTGCACCGAAACGACAGCGCTGCTGAAGGTGTTCTAAAGGTCGGAGGCTCCACGGCTGTTGCACAAAGATAAACCTGCATTTGCTGCAGTTTGGTTGTATTTAGCTATTTCTAGACTTTTTAAAGATCTTCACTTTCTGTTTGAGAAACCTTTGGAAACAGAAGAGAGGCTGAGTTGATGAGGAAATCGTTTCTTTCTTATGAGTCCATCTCTTCGCTTTGCTTCAGATTGAACACAAAGGTTTTCTCCTTTGTTTGCTTGATTGTTGTTGTTGAATCTCAGCCTGCAGTTATTCTAAAAGGAAACCAGAAACTGGCCGATCACATTTCAGGTTATCTTTGGGCCACCAGCCCCTTTGTTTTCTCAGTGTGTCTAAAACCTGAAAAACTCATCTGCTTTGTTTCTATTCAGCCATTGTTAGTTGTTTGATTTCAATGTTGATAGTCGGATGTTTGTAGATGATTGAATAACCGTGTTTGCTTTTTATCTAAAGAAACTTTCAAGATTGAATTTCGTTAACAACATATGAATGAAATTATAAGGTCACACAACCAGCCGACGATCGACTACGTCTGTTGTATTTAATTCAAAGTTAAGCAGCATAAAGCAAAAATGTCTTTTCAATTCTGTAACGTAAAGATTTGACCTGACAGTAGTTTTCTTGAAATAATCTGTGTTCAAAAGAAAACAGGAGTTTTTCTTTGAGTAAAAGCTGGCGAATCACTAAAACAGGACAAGTTGATCACTGATCACTGTTAGTTGTTTAACCGAGTGTTTATGAAACAGTTTTGTTGTGAACAAAGAACATTGGTTACGATTCATTTTGGTTTTATTTATTTGATGGGGTTTACAATCTGTACAACACCTTCTGTCAGAGCCACAGAATTATTGATAACACAACATGCTGAAGATTGTGAGATTTCATTTTAAGCAGAAAACTCATCACAACTCGATTTGGAAACAATCTGATTTGTCACGTCGTCTTCTGGTAACGAAGGAAGTCCCTGTGACTTTGATTGTTGTTTTTGTGTGTGAATGATTTTTAAAACAGGTGCGTAATTAATAGTCGACAAAATCCAATTGATAACCCGTTTAAAAAGAAGAATACTGTGAAACTTTTGTAATTTCCATGTGTTTTGTAAATATGTGTAATCTTAGTTAACTGAAAGAATAAGTCAATTACAACATCTGGCATTGAGATAGAAATGATGGTTTATTTGTACAGATGTCCTGATTGTTTGTCTCAGACTTTAAATAATAAATTATTTGAGGAATTAAACCCTGAGCATTTCCTTTTTCAAAAACATGTCCGTCCGTTTTCTACTTATGCAGATTTAATAAATGGGGCCAAAGGTATCTTAACTCTGGTGTTGTAGATGCAGCCGGCAGGACGCAGTGCAACCTTCCATCATGATGGAGCAGACAGAGGTGATGTTGGCGCCACCCTGTGGGCTGAGTTGGTACTTCCTCATTGAAACCAACGTGGATCCATGATCCTGTTGTTAAACCGATCAATATGCCTGAAGCTGATAACATCTCTAGAAAAATATGGGCCATGTTAACAGCGTGCTGAGTATCCGAGTATCCTGGCTAAAGCCTCCGAAAACACAGCTGACGTAACAAAGGAAGCTGGTGGAGGAGGTCAAATGTGTAGATTTACTACGGAGGTAATAACGTTTGCTGTTCCACACGATAATATACTTTATATTGTTTACATTTTATAAGAATTAAAAATGCCCCCCCCGCCACACACGCACACACGCACACACGCACACACACACACACACACACACACACACGCACACACACACGCACACACACACGCACACACGCTGTCTCATGGCCTGCAAACATTCTACTTTTCTGTTGCAGGTTGTGAGATGAACAGAAGGAAATATGTTATAAATGTGCTTTGTGATAACTAAAATTTACCTGAACTCAAGTGAAAGATGCTGCAGTCATTAATCGTAACCAACTTCAGGGTGATTAACCCGGTAGCTCCGTGATCATCGTAGAAGTCTACGGTTGGATTCCTTTGTTTCCCGTCCTCCCACCACGTCTCCTGTCTTTGTCCTACAAGTATCAAAATTGAAACTCCACACATTAATAATCACACGTACCGTGTAGCAGTGTGGTCGTTTTACACATGTTAGCGCGTCTGTCTCAACACGTCAACACACAGTGTGTGTTGGGACAGAGTTTATGTTCTGTTAGTCTATTAACTGATATCTGACAGACACCAAATAATACGTCATTAATTATCTAATAGAACCAACTATATTCTGGAAAATAAATTATTCAAATTACTGAATACGTGTTTCCATAAGTGACTCACAAAGTATTTGGATGTGTAGATTAAATTATTGTATTAGGACACAAATGTCCTTCTGAAAACACAGAGCTCAAGTTCATTAGTTGATTTTCAGAGTATGAATACTGTTTTAATAATAATTGTGATCTAAAGGTCAGAATCTGAACCCATATTTAAATAATAGAAGACAGAATTGAACAAATGACTTGATTGATTAACTTATTATTGTTTCCAGGGGTTTCTCTTGTCGACCATAATCTGTGGGTTCATAATAACATTTGTGTTGTGGATATTCTGATCAGTGTTCAATGTTTTCTGACAGAGTCTTGTAGCACCACCATCAGCACAGTGGAAGAACGAGAGGAAACCTTCTACACTGGTGTCCAGTTCCCACAGAAAACTAAAACACTTGAACTCAAGCCAGAGTCCAAACGTTACTCTTCCACTTTAGAGAAGCAGAAAGAAAAGCCAGTTTTCCTGAGCCAGCTGTCGCCGGCGGCCGTGACCACCGGGGAGACGGCCAGATTTACCGTCACAGTGTCCGGCGTGCCCAAGCCGACGGTTCAATGGTTTCACAACGGGAAAGTGATAATGAGATCGTCTATATACAAGCTGATAGAGGAAAAGCAGGAGTACACATTAGTAATCACCCGTGTCACATCGGAGTATGAGGGCGAGTATTCCTGCACCGCCACCAACAGACTCGGACAGACAACATGCACCACGTACCTGGAGGTTAAACAGACCGATGTTAGCCAGGCCGAGAGGTGGGTTGAGAAGATGTTTAAAGCTACAGGTCAACCTCCTGCTTTCACGGTTCAGATCCAACCTGTGAGGTGCTCAGATGGAGGAGAGGCTTGTTTTCGTTACAAAGCCAGCGGCGATCCAATCTCTGATGTGAAATGGTATAAGGGGGCTTTCCAGATCCAGCCTGGTAGAAACTGTATCATTACAGCCAACCCAGACGGGTCCGGCTTCATCAGTATGAAGAGCGTCAAACAGGGAGACGGCGGCCTCTACACCTGCAAGGCTGTGAACCAGTTTGGGGAGGCGTCTTGTAGTGCAGAGCTTGTTGTGTTCAGGGAATCTGCTCAAGAAAAGGAACAGCTGACAGTGGTTCAGAAGAAGAGTTACAAGGTTTCAATGACTGAACAGGCTACAGAGTCCCGCTTGTACCAGGTCAGCCTCCCGGGCCAGGACAGAACCAGGTCGGACCAGATGGTTTACACCATTGGCACCGAAGACCGTCAGATTATTCCCAGTGAGCAGGTCGGCTCCATCTCAGAGCTCAATATCTCTGCTGCCACGTTTCATCGTGAGCAGCTCACCCAGCAGGCGGCCGTGCTTCAGTCTCAGGAAGTGGAGGAGAGGGTGTCTGTGGTTCCCACCCACCCCTCTCAGGTTTCAGCCTTTCCTGCAAAGCAGCTTCACACGGCTGCCTTCACATCAGCTGTCGAAGAAAGTCAGAACCTGTTGGAGCAGCATTGTGATCGTATTCAGAGCCCTGAGATCATTGAGCTCCAGGCAGCTAGAGAAAAGAAGTCCAAGGTGATGTCAGCCGTCACTGAGGAGCTTACCCCACTTTTGACCGTTAGCACAGATCCACTAGCAGATAGAAAGTCTTCTTCTGTGAAGCCCATTTCAGAGCCTAAACAGCTGGTCTGTGGGCATCAAGTCGAGTCATCACTGTCCATTGTGAGAGAACCGTCTCAGGACATCCCGACACCAGATGAGGAGACGGGCTACAAGGTTACAGAGGGGGTTAAGATATTATACTCAGCCCAGGCTGCAGAGAAATATGAGCTTGCTGAGAGCCACACTGGTGAACTGGCAGTGGCAGATTCTGCTGTCAAGTCTTCTCTTGGCAAAGAAGAGCACTGTCTTGTGTTGGCCCCAGTCAGTGAGTCTAAACAGACTCTTTCCAAAGAGAATCAACTCTCCGTGCAGAGACCGTCTGAGGAGACCGCTAGTCTCTGTAAGGATAAAGTGATGAAGACCTGTCTAACTGCTGAAGAGAAGCTAATGCTACAGGCAGAGCCCACTCAGCAGCTGACCAGTTTGGACAGTGCCACATCCATTCAGTCACAGGTAGAAGGAGAGCAGCTGTTGCACCTGCAGGTCATCACAGACCAGGACCTTCTTCCATCTGAGACCAGCTTCACCTGTGAGAAACCAGCCCCAGAGCAGGCCGGCACGAGGACCAGTCCCACTCTGCTGCACACTGTTAGTCAGGATGAGCAGAGGACAGTAGTGTTTGAGGACACATCTGAGTTTGAGGCCCATGCTAGCACCATGACAGTTCAGCCCCAGAAAGAGGCCCCTTCTCTGCTCCATCTCCAGTCAACCCAGTCCGTGGAGGCCCTGCCCAGGGAGGGCCTTCTTCTCATTGAGAAACCTGAGCAGCAGATGGCGGCACAGAAAGCAGAAAAGACCAGAAGTCATGCAGCAATTTCTGAAGAGAGAAGGGAACTAACAGCAGATTGTCACTCGGAGCTGGATTTGTCTGTGACTGGGGTCCAGTCTCAGCTTAGAACTGAGCCCAGGCCTCAGAACATCCTCCAGCTGTCCTTCCAGCCCATGCAGCTGCCAAAGGAGACGCCAGTTATCACTGATGTCAAGCAGCAGCGAGCGTTGGTGCAGAAAGAGGATCGCTGGAATGTGATGCACGTCACTACAGTGGCAGATAGTCAGGCCTTGGCGGCAGGTCACACTGAGGGTCTCACAGATGTGGATACATTTACATGCCGAACAGCTGTAGAGCCAAAAGTTCCCACTGAGCCCATCCAGATAGAGGAGAAGGAGATCTCCACAGAGAGCAGCCAACTCCTGAAGGCAACCGAACAGGACTTTGCTGTTCAAATCCAAGAGGGCCAGTCAGTCAGGCAGTCAATAATGATGGACGATCGGCGAGTGCTGACGGGTGAGCGATCTCAAGACATCACTAAGTCTGAGTCCACTGAAGTCGCTGTCACCACACAGCCTGAACTGTCTCTTATGGCTTCAGAATCCAAAGACAGCACAGCTCTTCCCAAAGAGATGACGTTCGTTATTCAGATCCCGAAGCCGTTCAGTGTGAATATACGGCAGCAGCTCAGAGACGCTCTTCAGTTTGCTGTAGCCAGCGACCAGACGGTGTTACTGGCGGATGTTGTAGGAAGGTTCGAGGCTGTGGGAGTACAGGAAGTAAGAGTTCAAAGAGAGCCCAAACGGGCCATGTTCACATACCTGATCACAACCACGGGGGCACCCATGGAGATCACAGTGGCGTTTGAGGGTGAATACCCTCAGACGGCCGACCTCAGGACTGAGCTGGAGGCAGCTGTCCACTCCATGGTGTACCAGGAAGCCCTTGTTCTCACTTCAGATCAACCAGGCATGATGCAGCTAGACAAACCTCAAAGGGCGAAGGTCACCTCCACCGGCTCCAAGCAGATGTTTCCATCGGAGACGGAGACAGTGAGTGTGGCAGAAAGCACAGTGGACATCACTGCTGTTAAATCTCAGGCTGCTGCACTCAAAACCGAGTGTAAAATGTTGGTTGAATGCTCTGCGGCAGAGCAACAGGTTGTAGTCCTGGAATCCAAGGCGGAGAAGATGGAGCAGTCCGTCTCATCTGAGATTACCATCTCCACAGAGGCTCGAGTGGCTTTAGAGCAGTCGGTGCAGGTGTCCAGGCGAGATGTGAGGTCAGTTACAGTGAAGAGCCAACAGAAGGATGCAGGAGTGGCTGTTCTGACCACCGCCCTGCCTCCCGCCGCCCCCCCCTCTGAACAGGCTCCTGATGTCAGCATCCAGAAGGAGCAGAGGGCGGAGAGTTTTAAAGGGGAGGTCACAGTATCGAGGCCGGAACAGAGAGAATACCCTGTAGTAGTCACGTCCCTCGAAGAATTGTCCTCTGAAGAAGATAGTGAAGTAACCTTTAGCACCACGATTAAATACGTCACAAAGGTAAACTGGTTTTTCAATGGACAATTGGTGAAATCTGGCAAAGAGTTCAAGTGTTCTACAGACCGTGACACACACACATTGGTTATCCACAAAGTTGTCAAGGAGAAACATCAAGGAGAATATGTTTGTGAGGCTGAGAATCAAGCCGGCAGGACAACAACATCTTCAAGACTCACTGTGGTCTCAAGAGGTTTGATAACAGTAGAAATCAATGTATCATTCATTCATTTATTCATCCATTTCCCCCTGAAAAAACTAATAATTCACACAGAACATTCACATGAAATTATTCATATGTCACTTTGGTCTGCAAAATCATTTCATAGCTCAGCATGAGAAGCCTGAGCAGGTCTGGATGGTAGCAAACTAACTCACTGTGTTTTCCACATCACTGTATGGTCAATAATTGCCTGAAGACCAGAACCATCACATCCAAACCTCTTTGGTCAGTAAGGATGTTGCTCAATGGTTGTGATGGTCCTAGTTTTCAGGCAACCTTCACGGTCTCTCCATGGTCATTGAAGCATGTCCTCTGCAACAGTCTCCTTTGTTTTGAACCATTGATCTTCTCTAGGTTCATTCTCCTCACATCTTTAAAGTCTCTGCATGCTGTCAAAGCTTCAACTTGACATCACTTCATCTTTCACCAACCCTGAAC
Organism: Macroramphosus scolopax; assembly: GCA_901007825.1. NCBI lineage: Eukaryota > Metazoa > Chordata > Actinopteri > Syngnathiformes > Centriscidae > Macroramphosus > Macroramphosus scolopax. Next base: position 20,699 of record CAAKHC010018950.1, read on the forward strand.
ACTCGCCCCATGAGAAAAAAAAAATACATCTTCCTCTTTCCGGCAGCGTTTTGTGACCACATGGGGCTTGTGTTCTTGTGTTCTTGCTTTTTCTTCTTCCACAGAGTAGAAATGTGCCTTCCACCATTGTTGTACATTCCACCATTCTTGCTGCTGATCACTCCATTTTTGGCATCAATTACATCACAAACTTTCTTATAATCCATGAATAACATCGACCTTTTCCTGTGTCCTTGTGTGCTGCAGTGCCACCTGTCTTTAGACAAAAGTTCACGCCTCTGGAGATCAATGTCGGCAGCCAGGCCAAGTTTGACTGTGAAATTGAGGACGCTCCGAGCGTGACCTTCAAGTGGTACAAGTCTGGCATCGAGATCAAGCAAAGCGAGAAGTACCGGATCGTCAGCACCCACAGCGGCTCCTCTCTGGAGCTCCTGAACCCGGTTAAACCCGACAGTGGTGAATTCACCTGCAAAGCTTCAAACCATCACGGCACTGCCAGCTGCACGGCCTCTCTCATCGTCACAGGTAGGTGGGACCTCTGGTACCTCTTTACAAGTACTCGCTTGACATATGTGTGTTCGAGAGAGAGAGAATTATATACGTGTTTGCACTGTTTCACTCTGAGTCCATGTGCTGCCATGTGATTTATTTCTGTGGTGTCGTTTGGTACAACGTTATGAGGGTAAAACATCCTCCTGCTTTCGTCCACATCTCTCACCAAGTTGAGAATTGCACAGGTGGGTTGTTTTTCATGCTTTTTCCACTTTGTAAAGTTTGTTTTTTGTATGTTCCACCTGCTCTCCATAGAAATGTACCCACCGATATTCGTATCAAAACCAGACCCAATGATTTTATATGTGGGCAAACCAGCTGTGTTCCAGTGCTCGCTCACTGGATCCTCACCCATGGAGGTTGTCTGGCACAAGGACAACATAGCCGTCTCACCCACAGGGAACTGTGTCATGACATGCCAAAAGAACAAATATTCCCTTCACATTAAAAGTCTTGAGCTGACTGACCAGGGAACGTACCTGTGCAAGGCTTCTAACAGTGTCGGCACCGCCACCTTTACAACCGAGCTCAGGGTCATCAAACGGCCCAGCTTTGTTAAGATCATTGAGCCGGTGTCAGCTGCTGTCAATGACCCGCTGAGGCTGGAGTGCCAGGTGGACGAGGACACTGGTGTCACTCTCACCTGGACCAGGGATGGTAAAAAGGTCCACCAGAGCATCGAGTGTAAACTGTCCTTTGAGGACAAGTTGGCTGTTGTTGAGATCCAGAAGTCCAAACTGAAGGACTCTGGGAAGTATGTGTGCACAGCCACAAACGAGGCTGGCAGCTCCTCCTGTGAGGCTGTGGTAACAGTTCAAGGTAAGATCTTACAGTCGATCTTCCCGTTAGCTTTCTTTTGAATTCCCTTGTCAGCCACTGCAGGCTGATGCTAACACTGATGCTAACACTGATGCTAACACTGAGCAATGCTGTCTTCTGGCTGTTTCCTTTGCCATTTGAATTTCAAACTCTTTCTTCTTTTTATTTTCCGGGAAATGTTTTAAAAATCTTTGTTTATTTGAACAAAACACTCTTTCCAGAGCCCCCTTACTTTGTGAAGAAAATGGAACCAAAGCTTACATGGAAACAAGGAATATCTGCACGCCTACAGTGCAGCATCAAGGGGTCGCCTGAACTCCACATCCACTGGTTCTGGAATGAGAGAGAGCTCAGCGACCAGGACAAATATAAAATGTCTTTTAAGAGTGGAATTTCGACATTGGAGATAATGAACCTTGTGGTAACAGACAGTGGGAGTTATACCTGTGAGGTTTCAAATAACGCAGGCAGCGAGAGCTGCAACACACTCGTAGCTGTTAAAGGTTTGTTAAAGAAATCTTTGATTGGCTTCACGCTCACTAATCATTTCAGGAAACCTCTGGTTTTACCACTTTACTTACCTTCTTGACACTCAGAGCCGCCTTCCGTTAGAACGGAGCTGCAGACGCTGGAGGCGGTGAAGGGAGCAGCAGCTCAGCTGCAGTGTGACATCACAGGAACGGCACCTTTTGAAATCAGCTGGTTGAAAAACAAGAAAGTCATCACCAGTGATCAGAAATATAAAATCATCTCCAGCGAGACCTTGTCAAGGCTGGAGATCCAGACCTTTGAGAGTGCAGATGTTGGAGATTATCAGTGTGTAATAACAAATGATGTGGGGAAGGTCACTACCAAGGCCTTGGCTAAACTTAAAGGTTGGTACACACACATCTTATAAAAGTGTGTTATTGACTGCGGACTGCAGTTTTATAACATCAAATGTGTTTTGTAGAGCCGCCGAGCTTCTCAAAGAGGGTTGAGAGTGCTACAGCAGTGTTGGGAAACACAGTGAAACTACATGGAACCATAAAGGGCTCAGCTCCCATCACTGTTAAATGGATGAAGGACTCTGAAATTCTGAGAGATGATGATCCAAATATCAAGATGGTGTCTGAGAACAACGTTGCTAGCTTGTCAATAATAACGGTGGCCATCAGCCACGGCGGCAAGTACTCGTGCCAAGCTGAGAATGAGGCTGGCCAACAGAAATGTGAAGCCACCTTGACTGTGCAAGGTCAGATGATATGCAGGAATACTTGTCCAGATTTTAGCCCCCATAGAAAACCATTGTGTTCGTAATTATTCATTTATCTGTTATACCAGAACCTGCCAGGATCCTGGAACCTGCAGAGTCCATTAGTGTGACCGCAGGTGACTCCGCCTCATTGGAGTGCACACTGTCTGGAAGCCCAGACCTCAAAGTGAAGTGGTTCAAAGACGGGAAGGAGATGATCAGTGGCCGCAAATATAAGATTACTCAGAAGGACAACATTGTCACGTTGAAGATCCTAGCAGCAGAAAGAGGGGACACTTCTGAGTACAAGTTGGAGGTTTCCAACAAAGTTGGAAAAGACCAGTGCACCTGCTCAGTCACTGTCCTAGGTCAGCTCCTGGTTTCTGCTGGTTAATGTTGAATTATGCTCGTGTCAGCGTCTAACAACTTTCTACTTCCAAAGTCTTTAGATGTTGGTTTTCTTTCTCTCTACGTCAACATAATATCTTCACACTCAGCTGAGGTCTTACAGCTGACTTCATTCGAATCCAACAACTTGTGCAGAGTGGAATTTGCATTTTTATTCCTTTTAAAATACATATTCTTTCTTCAACAACCAGATCGGATAATGCCTCCGACTTTCACCAAGTGCCTGAAAAGGGTTGATGGTAACATCGGTACTGATGTCTCCATGGAATCCAAGGTGTCAGGTTCCCAACCCATGACCATAGGGTGGTTCAAAGATGACCAAGAAATCCAGTCTGGAGCCAAATTCCAACCTGAATTCAAAGAAAGTTCTGCTACTTTGAGAATCCTGCGGCTGGAGAAGGCCGACTCTGGAGTCTATAAGTGCAGAGCCACCAATTCAGCCGGCTTTAAAGAAACCAGCGGCACACTTTACGTCAAAGGTTATGACTTCTTGAGTCGGATTTATTCTTGTTGCCTGCAGTCGTTTACTTCTGTCATGCTAACATGAAATACATATTCATGTCTTGTTATTGGTCTCCAGAGCCCCCTTTGTTCACCCTGAAACCAGACAAGCAGGACGTCGTCCCAGGAAGCACCGTGTCCTTCAGAGCAGCCTTCTCTGGAACAGCTCCTTTGGCCGTTAAGTGGTACAGAGAGGACAAAGAGATTACAACCGGAGGCACATGTTTTATAAAGAAAGACGCCTCCTCGAGCTCCTTGGAGCTTCACTCTGTGAAACCCAGCGACTCCACTACATACACATGTCAAGTGTCCAATGATGCTGGGAAGGTGGACTGCACCGCAGCCCTCTTTGTGAAAGGTGCCGGTCTTCACCTGCCTCTTGCATGAAAATGTCAACATTCCCTTCACGCATCAACATTTCTTTTGATACTAACATGACCTCGTCTGTCTGATAATGAATGATGACCTCTTCTCTCAGAACCTCCCGTGTTTGTGAGGAAGCTTGAGGCGACCAAGCTCATCACCAGCGGCGACACCGCAAGGCTGGAGTGCAAAGTGACGGGCAGCCCCGTCATAAGTTTGAAGTGGTTCAAGGATGAGATGGAGATCTGCCCCGGTCCAAAGTACACAATGGTCTTTAGAGACACTGTGGTATCTCTGGAAGTAATCGACTGTACAGTCGAGGACAGTGGAGATTATTTCAGTGTGGCTACCAGTGAGGCGGGCAGTGATCGCTGCAGCAGTACAGTCACAGTCAAAGGTTGGTCTGGTTGGAGACCAGAGTTGCTGCTCTTCAACTTTTCTTTTAAATGCAGTCCTTTGGGAAACTGATTATATTATTGTGACAATGAAATCATTTTGCTTCATTTACTTTTAAATGACAATTCATCAGCTTTCTGATGACGCCAGGATGTGGCAGAAATTCACATAGTACCGATATTACTTAACTTAAACTCATGGTTTTCTTAGCTAATGAAGAACTGGTTTGTTCACTGACTGTTAGCTCGGAGAGCGAACAGAAGAGAGCAGATAGACAGAGCTCCAGCTTCTGTTGTATGGACTACGACTACCTGACTAATTACAGAGGCTCCTGGGCCAAGTGGGGTGTTGATGATCTTCCCATCCCCCCATGCAGATTAGAACTGAAGAAGTCATGCACATTAAAAATCCTCTTCAAGTAAAAGTCCAGTGGGTTCTGGTACCTTGGGGTCTCCCGTGTTGTATCTGTGTCATTCAGTTCAACTTGCTGACACTTCCACTCCCTTCTTCTAGAGCCGCCAGTGTTTGTTCGTAGCTTGGAGGCCAGAGATGTGGTGAAGGGTTCTGAGATGTTGCTGGAGGGCCAAGTCTCTGGTTCTGGTCCGTTCACTGTGTCGTTTTATAAGAACACAAAGCTGATCAGGAACGATAAGAGACACAGGATCACTGTGAAAGATGACCTGGTGGCCCTGCAGGTGCTGGCAGTAGAGGCGTTAGATGTCGGCTCGTACCAGTGTTCTGTTGAGAACGAAGTGGGGAGGGTAACCTGTGATTGTCAGATGACTCTAAAAGGTTGGTTCAAAAAACATTCATTTGTCTTTCAATCAACAAGAATTATTAGTCTAATCTAAACCTATATTTCGTTAGCTCCCCAAACACTTCAGGCTGACACCTGAAAGACTCCAGTAATGTTCTCTTGAATTGTTTGTTGTAGAACCTCCATCATTTGTGCGAAAGCTGGAGAACCTCAGTTCCTTGGTGGGCAGTGAGGTTTCTCTGCAGTGCATGTTAAAAGGTTCGGATCACATGACCGTGTCCTGGCTGAAAGACAACCACGAGCTCAGAGAAGCTGAAAACATTCAGATTACTTTGGAGAACAAGACTGCCTTGCTGCACATCACCAACCTGCAGAGCAAACATGGGGGGAAGTACTCCTGTCAGGCCCAGAATCAGGCCGGGAGTCAGACATGCTCCGCCGTGTTGACGGTCAAAGGTTGGTGAGACGTTTGAAGCCTAACTTAAGGGAAACCTTATCAACTCGCTCAATCTAACGCTTCTACAGATCTGAGAGGCCGAGAACACACACACATCAAGATGAAAACAAGTCTAACAACTCTTCTGCAGTACAACACCTCCTTCTTTGCTCTGATATCCCAACATTCGGGTCATCGCCTTGGTTCAGACCCACGAGGGTGGTGTCACCCCAAAACAAGGAGCTGTAATCAGCGAGCTGCAATGGAACCGTGGTGACCAAACACTGGCCTTTATGTCTGACTTCCTTTATTCAAACCCTTCACGGTGTTTTTATTCATAGATTAACTGTCAACCACACACACATAGGAGATCCAGGTCTTTAAATGAAAGACTTGGCGAGTTGATAAGGATCATATATGTGTATTAAGTTATGGATCTGTCACGTCCTTGTCGTGTATCCGCTCTGAGAGTCTTTGCTGGCTGTTGTGTTTGACCTCTCAGAGCCAGCTAAGGTCACAGAGGAGGCCAAGTCCATAAGTGTGACTCAGGGGGACCCGGCCATGCTGGAGGCCAGGTTCTCAGGCACCAAGCCGCTGAAGGCCCGATGGCTGAAAGCTGGCAATGAGCTGACGTCAGGCCAGAGATATAAAGTACAGGGCAAAGACACCAGCTCTGTGCTCAAAATCATGAAATCTGATAAGAGTGACGGAGGTGAATACACCTTTGAGGTTTCGAATGATGTCGGCCGCAGCTCCTGTGAGGCGACACTCACCATACTCGGTCAGTTCCTAGTGGTTACATTTATTCTGAGTTCCACTTCACATTAACTTGAACACTGCTCCTCATCTCTGTTCTCTTCCATCTACGTCAGATCAAATAATTCCACCGTCTTTTACAAGAAAACTGAAGCAAACCGAAGGTATCAAAGGATCGTTTGCCCATCTGGAGTGTCTTGTGTCCGGCTCCCTGCCGCTAACTGTACAATGGTACAAAGACGACAAAGAGATCCAGACCGATGACAAACACAAATTCACATTCTTTGAGAATGTTGCTTTTCTTGAAATCTCCAATCTGACCAGTAAAGACGGCGGCAGCTACACCTGCATGGCCAACAACCAGGCGGGAGCAGTCCAGTGCTCTGGGATGTTGTTGGTCAAAGGTTTGAATACAGTTTTCTTTGTCGTTGAATTTATTATTAAAAGATGGTCTCTTTGATCTGTTTACAGTCATGTATTATTATTGTTCTTCCAGAACCACCGTGCATTCTAGAGAAGCCTGAATCTATGAATGTGCTGCCTGGCTCAAAGGTCAAGTTTAATCTGATTCTGTCTGGGACGCCACCACTGACCATCAGATGGTTCAAAAACCAGAAAGAGATTTCATCCAGTGCCGACTGCTATGTGACTAAAGACAACACGTCGAGCTCTCTGGAGCTCTTCTTTGCCAAAACCTCTGATTCTGGAGACTTTGACTGTGAGATCCAGAACGATGTCGGTTCCACTTCCTGCCAGGCAACCTTGTTTGTCAAAGGTCAACAAACAGTTCATAAATATGTCTCCATCCACTTTCTCTCACTTAAAGTCTAGTTTTCATTCAGAATCCATCTTGTACCCCCCCCCCCCCCCCCCCCCCCCCCC
>CAAKHC010018950.1:27822-40535 GCA_901007825.1 Macroramphosus scolopax
ACACTTTTTTCCCCCCCCCCCCCCCCCCTCTCTGGGGTCCTTTAAGAATACAGAAGAAGAAGAATGGTCCTCCATACTTCCAATAGTTCTCTTTAGAAATGGATCACGCCCCATTCACACAATCAACTAAGTCACTAAAGATTCCTTCCTCATGTCAATACTTTCCAACTTATCTTCTTCTTCTTCCGTGGACGACTCTGCTACACTATCTCAGGTTTGTTGATGGCGGTCACAAATTTTTATTTGGTCTCATTTGTCCCGATAATGCTGCCCCCAGTGGAGGTTCTTAGTTCTACACCAGCACGGTGTTAGTTCTGCTCTTTAACCAACCTTCAATCATTGGTTTGGGATTGATCACCGGCTCCCAACTGGCCAGTGAAGTCATATTATAGACTGTTTGTATGTGGCGCCTCTCCAGAACATTCTAAATACGTTGATAGAATCAAACTAGTTCACTAAAAGTGGAGCAGCAAATGGATGGAAACATACGTTTTTAGAGATTAAAGTTTTGTCTTCGACATCTTTCTGGTGGATGAGTAACTCATTTAATGTTCTCTGTAGAACCACCAAAGTTCACACGGACGCCGGCCCGCTTGTCGGTGGTCCGTCCTGGTCAGAGTAGAACCTTTGAGTGTCAGGTGTCCGGCACACCGGACATCGACATCTGCTGGTTCAGGGACGGCTCAGAGATCAGCCCCAGCGATCGGCACAAGATGTCCTTCGTCAACTCTGTGGCCACGTTGGAGCTCCATGTGGCCGATACTAAAGATAGCGGGCTTTACTACTGCGAGGCTCGCAATGAGGCTGGTAGTGAGAGCTGCAGCATGGAGCTCAAGGTCAAAGGTCAGCTATACCAGAAGTTATCTGGCTTATTTTCCAGGGGTTTCTATCGGAAACTTATCTTACACATTTAAAGAGGTTTTGAGACGATGTGACTGTGTTTCCTGTCAATATCAGAACCACCATCCTTCGTCAGAGAGCTGGCTGCAGCTGATGTTGTGAAGGGCTCCAGCGCCCGGTTTGACTGTCAGGTCACGGGGACGCCTCCGTTTGAGATAACATGGCACAAAGATGCGAAGGAGATTAAGCCCAGTGCTAAACATGGCTTCTCACAGATGAATGACACTGTTGGTCTGGAGGTACATAAATGTGACCCGGCAGACGTCGGTGAATATCAGTGTACTGTTGCTAACGAGGTGGGAAGCTGTGCTTGTAAGGCTGTGCTGCTCTTCAAAGGTCAGTCTTATCAGAATTACAGAAACATCCACATCGTTCAGGATTCGGCCCCCGTTCATGTGTCGTTGGTTTCCTCTAACAGAACCACCAACATTTACAAAGAGAGTGGAGAACACTGCCACCGTGCTGGGGGAAGTGGCAACGTTTGAATGTGTTGTAGAGGGTTCTCCAACACTCTCCATACAGTGGCAGAAAGATGACAACTGGATTCTGGAGGATCCAAAGATTGAGAAAATATTTCAGAAAAATGTGGCCACTCTGAGGATTCCTGCCTGTGAGGCGAGTCACAGCGGGAAATATACCTGCCAGGTGATCAACGAGGCGGGGCAGGACACGTGCTTCGCCACTCTCACCGTACAAGGTATGATTAGCGACTTGTGGCTATCAGGTGTCAGCACTGCTACCACAGCACCTTCTTGTTTGGAGACTTATTGACTCTTTGACTTTGCATTGTAGAGCCTCCTCAGATCTCAGAGAAACCTGAGGTGATAAAGGTGACGGTTGGAGATCCAGTCAGTCTGGACTGTAAGGTCACAGGCTCTCCTCAGCTCAGAGTGAAATGGATGAAAGATGGCAGGGAACTTCAGTCCATCAGGCAGCACAAGTTGAGCTTTGAGAACAACCTGAGCAGCCTAAAGATTCAGTCTGCTCAAAGGGAGGACGAAGGAGAATATGTGTTCGAAGTGGCAAACCACATCAGTAGCTGCAGCTGCAAAGTGAAAGTGAACGTTCTAGGTTGGTGTTAAGAACAAACAAACAACACTCCTGTAGAACGTAATGACACTTCAAACACAGCCTCATCACTTGTTAATATTCTTTTGGTAACAGATCAGGTGATTCCCCCGAGCTTCATCAAACCCCTAGTAGACATGCAGGAGATACTGGGCTCCTTTGTTCAGATCTGTTGTAAAGTGTCCGGCTCCCTCCCCATCTCTGTGGACTGGCAGAAAGACGGAAACAAAATCACAAGCGGTGTCAAACACAAACTCATCCAGCAGGACAACGCTGTGTCTGTTGAAATCGAGCAGCTTGAGAGGTCGGATGCTGGATCCTACTCTTGCAAACTGACCAACGCAGCAGGAAGTTGTGAAACCAGTGGATCCCTCATGGTCAAAGGTCAGACCGGCGTTCCAGTGTTGTGGGTCATGTAGTCTTACAGGTGAGTACTTCTTTAACCTGGTCCTTCTTCTCGTCTTCAGAACCTCCCATCTTTGTGACCCTGCCTGAGTCCCAAGCGGCTCTACCCAATGCTGCTGTACGCTTCAAAGGTACATTTAAGGGAACTCCTCCCTTCACGGTCAAATGGTTTAAGGACGACATGGAGCTCATGACTGGGCCCACCTGTTTCACGGGGCTGGAAGGCCTGTCTTGTTTCTTAGAGATCTACTCAGTGGGGGTCACCCACAGTGGAGTTTACGCTTGCCAAGTCAGCAACGATGCTGGTTCTGTACGCTGCAGTGCAGACTTGGCGGTCAAAGGTTGGACTCACATCTTTTACAATCAGATCTTGCGTGGCTGCATTTTTCTCACATTTGCATTTCTCGGCAAAACTAGTGATTCTTTTTTTAGTTATCTCAGCTTCGCTTTTCTATGGTTGTCGTCATGTGAAGCCGTTTTTCCACTACTGCAGCTTTCCAACATTAGCTGCCTTTGTGTTGTCTCTGCATTTCCCATCCTGCCGCTCCTGCTGACCATCATCAGCTCACCGGCTTCCTTCATAACCACAGTGTCCCTTCATCTTCCTCCAGATAACATATGTATGTTTTGGCTTTCCAGAACAACCCGAGTTTGTGCTGAAACTCCCTGCCGCTAAGTTTGTGAAGCACGGTGCACCACTCCGCCTGGAGTGCAAAGTGAGTGGCACGGCCCCTCTGAAAGTGACCTGGTACAAACAGGACACCAAGGTCTTAGACGAGGGCAACTACAGGACATCGTTTGTTGACTCGGTAGCGGTCTTAGAGCTGCTCTCCACCAGCTTTGATGACGATGGCGTTTACACCTGTGAAGCTCAGAACGATGCTGGCAGCGTCAGCTGCAGCACCACTCTGGCTGTTAAAGGTCAGTCTGACACTGACGTCCTGCAATCTTTTCAGTGTGCCTTTGAAGTCTTGCCAGTGATGTAGAAATGTTGTTGCTTAAAGTTGTTATCCGTAATGCGTCATTCATACGTCCACCGATGGTACGATGAAGCACCATCGAACACACAGGCCAGCGACTCTCCATCGTTCTGAGGTTCTTTGCTCCGTCTTCCATCGTCGGGTTGCAGCCGTGTTGGCTCACAACTATACGGCACAGCTCGTATGGTGTTTACTGCTTAACATGCTGGAGCAACATGCTTCTGAACATTAAAGGACATCAAATCAACCCAATGCACCTAAACAAACACAGTTACGATCCCCTGAGTTGACAAGTTCCACTTCGCTGCCATCTTGGTGTCAATTCCAACAAATTCCCACCTCAAGCTCGTCTTCCATCGACCGTCTACAAACAGTTTGTTGTTTTGAAATCGGCAGTTCTAACATGAAATCTTCCTTCTTAGCTGTAACAACTCTCCCTGAGAGTTAGTCGCCCCCCCGACTGTCGTTCCAACAATCTTCTAAACTTTAGGTCCATAAACTGCCGTCATGCTTCCGATCATCTAAAACAACTCCTGAATCTTTTTTTCTACATTCTGTTTTTCCAACAAATGTGAATGACCAGCTGAAGTCCTCCATCCCAGCTGTCCCCAACATATTGGAAATAAACTTCTACGACTGTTCAGTTTGTCCTGTGAATCCAACAGCAGGTGGCATCTTTCTGAACTCAAACATGGACTCTGACATGTCGTTAATTTCTATTTACGCACTTCCTGTTGCATCACAGCAGTGATGCAGCGGCAGTACGTGCGTTCATAGCTGCAGACACTATAAACTGTAACACACACCTCCGACAACAATATGGCAGAGTGGCACCGTCTGTTGACTCAGTGAACATCAGATCTGATGGAACGTTCTCCTCCTGTAAACCTTTAACATTAGCTCCGCCCCTCAGCTCTCTATCGGCAGACATTACAGTCATACTCCCAAAAACATCAACAATAATTGCAACACATCCATCTTCTGATGTCAGACGTGTAGAAAGTTACGGATTACAGCTTTAAGGTTTTTGCCGTGGATTTATTCCTCAAATGCCTCTTTAACAGTTTCCTGATCTTCTTGTAGACGCCCCTTCTTTTACTAAAGTACCTGAACCTGTTGAGGGTCTGAAGGGTAAAGACGTGAGTCTGTACTGTGAGATGGCTGGTACCGCTCCCTACCAGATCACTTGGTTCAAAGACAGGAAGCCTCTGATGGAGAGCAGGAAGTATAAGATGGTCAGCGAGGGCGGCTCAGCTACACTGCATGTCGCCGGCGTCGAGCCCTCGGACGCCGGCGAGTATGAGTGCAAAGTGTCAAACAGTGTAGGGAGCGACACCTGCCACACAACCGTTAAACTCAGAGGTCAGTTCAAATATAAATCCTCAAGTATGAGACTCAAATTACTTTGTCACCCTGCTGACTTTCCCTTTTTTGGCTGTTTTTCCTCTCCAGAGCCGCCGTCGTTTGTGAAGAAACTGTCAAACAGGACAGTGATACTGGGAGAGGAGGTGACCCTTGTGGCCACCGTTAAAGGCTCTGAACCCATTACTGTGTCTTGGGTTCAAGACAAGGATCACATTCTCAGGGACGGTGACAACAGGAAAATCACCTTTGAGAACAACCAGGTCGCTCTTAAAGTATTTCAGGCCGATGCGACCACGGCAGGCAGATACACCTGCCAACTCAGAAACGATGCTGGGAGTGTGGAGTGTTTCGCTAACTTGACTGTTCTAGGTTCGTAACCATATAATTCTCTCTGTCTCTGCTAGTTATTTCCGTCCTGCCCTGACAGGTCTCACTAAAAACCCTTTGTGCTCCTCCTGTGTTGATTCCAGAACCTGCTAAGATCGTGGACAAGCCCGACACCCTGAGCGTGACAGCAGGTGACATCGCCGCCCTAGAGGTGAAAGTGTGCGGGACGCCGGAGCTCGTACCCAAGTGGTTCAAGGACGGCGTAGAACTGGCCTCCGGGAGGAAATACAAGATCTCCTTCTCCCGGATGATTTCCTGCCTGAACGTTCTCTCTGCTGAGAAACTGGACTCTGGAGAGTACACCTTCGAGGTCGTGAACGAGGTCGGGAAGGATCTGAGTAAAATCAATCTCACTGTGCTAGGTTGGTGAGCTCTTCTACCATCTGACATCTGGTTTGACTTCCACAGCAACTGGCTTTGGTATCTTCTGAAATGATCCTCCCCTTTCTGTCATTTCATCAAAGTTTTTAACGGTTGAAGGTGAATTCATCTGGTTGACGTAGAGCTATCAGAGCATTAATGTCTGGTACCTCACTGCTTCCTTCCCTGGCAGATAAAACCATCCCTCCATCGTTCTCCAGGAAGTTAAAGGAGTACAACATGATTGTTGGACAGGTTGCAGAGATGGAATGTAAAGTTTCAGGCTCTCCACCGTTTACTGTCTCATGGTACCATGATGAAGAGGAGATCCAGAGCGGGCCCAATCACGACATCTCATTCAGTGACAACAGCTGCAGTCTGAAGGTTCCGACCCTGAAGCTGTCCGACTCCGGACTCTATAAATGTAAAGCCGTGAACAAGGCTGGATCCAGTGAGACTACAGCCTCACTGTCCGTCAAAGGTTAGAAGAGATGCTTCAAGTTGTTCTTTCTGCTTCTTTTCAACACCCGAGTCTCATTCGACCCGACTGTTACTGTTTGTATCCAGAGCCTCCGTCTTTTGTGGTGCCGCCCCAGCCGATGGACGCCATGCCGGGCTCTCACGTGACCTTCTCTGCCGTGGTGAAGGGCAGCGCCCCCCTCAAGCTGAAGTGGTTCAGAGGAACCAAGGAGCTGCTGGCTGGACCGGGCTGTAACTTCTCTCTTAATGAGAACCAAGTGATCCTGGAGCTGTTTACGGTGGACAGATCGCATGCTGGTGAATACACATGTCAGATCATCAACGAAGCAGGAAAGGAGAGCTGCCCCGTCAACCTGATGGTCAAAGGTCAGTCCAACATCCTTTGTTTCTGTCTTCTGTTCTCCGCCCCAACAACCTGTTGACCTCTGACATCGTGTGACTGCCCTCAGAGCCGGCGTCCTTCTCCAAGAAGCTGAAGGATATTTCAGTGGAGAAGGGCAAGCCTTTGACCCTGGAGTGTTCCTACAGCGGGACGCCCATGATCACAGTCACCTGGTACAAAGACGGCCAGCAGGTCTTTGCTTCTTACAAATACAACGTGACCACAACCGAGAGCTCCTGCATCCTGGAATGTCTCAGCACGGACGACAAAGAGGCCGCAGGAAAATACTGCTGCCAGGTGTCCAACGCTGCTGGACAGGACACGTGTGAGGCGCTTGTGTCCATCCTGGGTGAGTTCACCTCGAAGGGGTTGATCCAATCAAGGTCATTTCACTGTGTTCCTCCACTCTCTGATGTACATAAATACAATCACGAGGGATGAAACTGCACTGCAGCGTCAACTATGTCCAGCAGGTGTGATGTTTCTTTGTGCTTGCCACTGCAGAGCCGCCGTACTTTGCTGAGTCTCTGGAGCACATGGAAGTGACGACGGGAGACGCCGTATGTCTCAGGTGTCAGGTGGCGGGCACGCCCGACATCAAGGTGTCCTGGTTCAAGGCCGACGGCAAAGTGCGGTCTAGCCCGACCTGCAAGTTGGAGTACACAAAGGGAGTCGCCTGTCTGAAGCTCAGCAAAGCCACCAAGGCCGACGTCGGAGAGTACACCTGCAAGGCAGAGAACAAGATTGGCTCCGCCTCCTCCACCTGCAGAATCAATGTGCTAGGTGACCACACATTAACACATTTACAGATTAATGCAACTACGGTCCGATATGTTTTTCTGAATTTAATATTCTGTTCTGTGTTCTCCAGAGGCCCGAACACCGCCGTCCTTTCCCAAGAAGATCACCAGCCTGCAGCAGACGGAGGGTCAGCCAATCCGGTTCGAGTGCCGGGTCGCCGGCTCGTCACCGGTCGAGGTGTCGTGGCTGAAAGACGGCGAGCCTCTGCAGCAAGGAGATGAGTTCTCCATGACGTATGACGACAACACGGCAGTGCTGCAGATAAGTTGCAGCGTGATGAGGCATTCTGGGGAGTACAGCTGCGTGGCCACCAACAGCGTGGGCTCGTCCTCCTGCAGAGCCAAGCTCACTCTTCAAGGTCAGCGATGCCTCATATCCACTCCTGTTATCTGAAGATGTTACGTTTAGTTGACTTCAGGTACCATTTTCACAAATCATTGTTTGCCGTAGCTGCTCGATGCAACGTTTAAAAAGGTCCTAAATGAAGGTTTTAGTCTGAATTAACGTTGTTACCAGCAGTGATCAGATTGTTGAAGGTACCTCAGACTCTTCAAGGTAAATGTGACATAATAAAAGGACCTGATGTCAGAACAGCTTTTACATTTCTATTCCGAGGTTGTTGTTGACGGACATGTTTGACCCGTCAGGTAACGTTAAATGTTCTGGACTGTTATTGAACTTCGTTTGAAGGCCAAACTGTGTGAATGTTTCCATGTAAAGTTTCCTTCTTCTGACCTGACTTTCCTCCTGCTCTTTCATGGACCCTGCAGAACCAAGATACCCCCCCATCTTTGACAGGAAGTTGTCACCACAGGAGGTGACGGTGGGTGACCGCATTGATCTGGAGTGTCATATGACTGGCTCCGCCCCGATTAAAGTTACATGGTCCAAAGACCATAAAGACATTCGCAGTGGGGGCAATTATAAGATCAGCTGTGAGGATAACACGCCCCGCCTGAGCATTGTGAAGGCAGATAAATCCGACACAGGCAGATACTTCTGCCATGCCTCTAATGACATGGGGAAGGACTCTTGCTCCTCTGAGGTCACTGTCAAAGGTATTTGACCCGGGCCACCTTCATGCCTTCAGGGCCCTCTCTTCTTGAAGCCCCCCTGGAGGGCGTTTCTTTGTTTGGTAACTCAAACATTCACTCCTCACCGTTACTTTCCTCTGGTCGTTTCAGAGCGTAAAAACCCTCCGGTGTTCACCAAAAAGCCCTCGGAGCACATCGAGGACACGGAGGGGAAGCTGGTGAAGCTGGAGGGGCGCGTCTCCGGCTCTCAGCCCATCGCTGTCAGCTGGTACAAAGACGACACGGAGCTCTTCAGTTCGGAAAAGTACGACATCAGCTTCAAGAGTAACGTGGCCGTGCTGTGCATCAAGGGCAGCCAGGTGACGGACAGCGGCAGGTACGCCTGCCAGGCCGCCAACGAAGCTGGACAGACCTCCTGTGACATCAGCGTTGGCATCTCAGGTGGCTGTTGGATTCAATCCACCTACTGAATCATCAATCGGAAGCCAATTTTTCTATTAAATGTCATTCATGAATTCTTCCATAATTCCTCTTCAAAGCTTCATTGTCTTTTCATCTGTTCTCATCTTTTAATCTTTAATCTTATCTTGTAAACTTATCGTACTCTTTTGTACTTTTAACTATAGTATACTTGTAGTACCCTCATCGGTTTCATCCAGTAGCCTGACATGATTGGTTGATGTGTTGCCCCCCCACAGAGGCCCGGAAGCCTCCGGTGTTCGACGTAGCTCTCAAACCGGTTGCTGTGAACGAGGGCGAGAAGCTGAGTCTGAAGTGTCACGTCTGCGGATCTCCACCTCTGAAGATCCAGTGGATGAAGGACAGGAAGGACCTGACGTCGGGCGGCAGCACCACAATCAGCTTCTCTGATGGGACGGCCTGCCTGGAGATCGGCGCCGCGTCCCGACACGATGCTGGCGACTACCTGTGCAAGGCCACCAACGACGCTGGCAGCGAGTTCTGCAAGACCAAAGTCACCATTAAAGGTAAAGTTGACTCAAAGCATCTGTGATGTCCCCGTTTCTTCTTAAACTGTTACCATGGTCTCACATCGTAACGTGTGTTGTTGTGGTTCAGAAAAAGCAGCTCCGCCTCCTGCTGAAGCTCCTGCAGCTGCTCCCACCAAAAAACTGGACAAGCTGTTTTTCATCGAGGAGCCATCGACCGCCCACGTCACAGAGAGTGAGAGAAAATACCGTCTACTGCTCTGATTTGTATTATCAGTGAACATTCTCCAGTAAAGAGGTGGGCGGGGGGGCGTGGCCAGTGTGGACGGGAAACCTTCGGGCTTTTATATCTAATAACTTTTAAAGGCTAAGCAGGTGTGAGTATTGTTGTGAACTGCGACCTGTCACTCCACAGAGACCTCGGCCACCTTCATCGCCAAGGTGGGCGGCGACCCCATCCCCAACGTCAAGTGGATGAAGGGTAAATGGAGGCAGATCACGCACGGCGGGCGGATCACCATCGAGCAGAAGGGCCAGGAGGCCAAACTGGAGATCAGGGAGGTGACGAAATCCGACTCGGGTCAGTACAGGTGTGTCGCCTCCAACAAGCACGGCGAGATCGAGTGCAGCGCCGACATGCACGTGGACGACAAGAAAGAATCGACGCAGCTGGAGGGAGACCTGCGGGCCAAACTGAAGAAGTAGGTCAATCCTGAGAAGTTTCAGACATGTGAGGAACATCTGAAGGCACGAAATCACAGCAGTCCTTTGTGTAGTATTTAGATACACAAACATGTTTGGAACATTAAATGTAATTACTGTCCTTTAAAAAGAAAATGGACTTTCAACATATTTAGTTTCATCTTTTCATATTTGACTGTAAAGATCAGTCGAGAGAATTAAAACATGCTTATCACAACATCCCAATGCACACTGATCTATTAGATTTATAGTCACAGGTGAGAAGTTGTCTTTGAATGGAACAAACCAGGCTGGAGGACGGAAGTTCTCCTCTGTTGGAGGAACATCAGTCTGCTGCGTTGCTACCAGGTTCATTTGCTATTTAATTGTTTTTGTCTGACGGTAAAATGAGACTTTGTGTTGTCAGGACGCCATCGAAGCAGAAGAGTCCTCAGGAGGAGAAGGACATCGACATCGTGGAGTTGTTGAGGAACGTTGACCCTAAAGAGTACGAGAAGTACGCCCGGATGTACGGCATCACCGACTACCGGGGCCTGCTGCAGGCCATCGAGCAGCTCAAGAAGGAGAAGGCTGAAGAAAGTGGAAGACCGGTAAACACCTGAACACACTCCTCTGATGTGCTGCGTCGGAAGAGGGAGTTCTGATCATTGTTGTTGTTGTTGACAGGAAGTGGAACGTGGAGACAGAGAGTCGGATGAGGACATGGCTCGACTGGTGGCCGACCTGCAGAAGAGGATGGAGCGAACAGAGGTCAGGATGTGTCCCATGTCTCTGGCCTATAGATGCATGGATGGAAACACAAACAACAGACTGAAGAATGATTGTGGCCCCGCCCACCCTGCCGACCCCGCCCACCCCGCCGGCTCACTGATCAGTTCCCTGTTTTGACTGTCTTCTCTTATCTGCAGCCGGTCACTGTGGTGAAAGACATCTCAGACCAGAGTGTGTTCACCAACAAAGAGGCGTTGTTCGAGTGCGAGGTCAAGATCAACTACCCAGAAATCACCCTGTCCTGGTACAAGGGAACCCAGAAACTGGACACCAGCGACAAGTATGACATCAGCATCAGTGGTGACCGACACCTGCTGAAGATCAAGAAGTGCCAGTCGTCCGACCAGGGCAACTACAGGGTGGTCTGTGGACCGCACATCTCCAGCGCCAAGCTCGCCGTCATGGGTCAGTATGATGTTACTCACATGATGAGACCCACAGTCGACGTTAGCAACTAGATGTTTCTCTCCAGAGACGGACGGACAGACAGAATCTCTGGAGAAAAACATCTAGTTGCTAACATCGACTCCAAATGAAAAGCTTCTGAATTGATGCGCCGCCCCGAGCGTCCAATCACCTTCAGAACTCAACGTGAATCATCAGAAACACTCCAATGGATCCTCCTAACAGACGCTGTCTTCTTCTTTGTCTTCCAGAAGCTGAAGTTGAGAAGCACCTGCAGGACACATCGGGTAAGGAAGGCCAGTCGTGCTCTCTGTCTTGTCAGTTGTCCATCCCAAACGTAGAGGCACAGTGGTTTAAAAACGGCCAGCAGTTACAGATGAAGGGCAGGTACACGTCCGAGGTTAAACACAAGGTTCAGAAGCTGGTGATCAGAGACCTGAAGACTGAAGACCAGGGTCGGTACAGCTGCAGGTACCAGCAGCTGGAGTCCTCTGCCGACCTCTGGGTGGAAGGTTTGTACCTGGAACCATCCTGCTAGACCTTCTCCACATGCTGGATGTTCTGCTCACCAACTAACCTCTTTCTGCTTCCCTTCATCAAACTCTCACTAATGTTGGACGTTTGAGTTTGGCCTCTTTTTTCCTCCCACCTCTCGGACTCCTCTGTCCTAACATCTTCACTCCTGTCCTTCCCGGATCATCAACTCACCATGAAGTCCCTCCAACCGCCCCCTCTAACCTTCATGTGGATGTTGTGTCGATGATAACAAGCGTTGTCGTACATTCCCAGTTGTGATGCCAAACACGTTGACCCATTCACGTCTTTATCTGTTCTAGCTGAACAAATTCATTTCACCAAACGCATCCACAACATCGAAGTCAACGAGCGCCAGTCGGCCACCTTCGAGTGTGAGGTGTCCTTCGACAACGCGATCGTTTCATGGTACAAAGACACCTGGGAACTGACAGAAAGCCTTAAGTACAACTTCACAAGCGAAGGCCGAAGACATTTCATGGTCATCCGAAATGTGACCATCGAAGACGAAGGTGTGTAGAGCGCCCCGGTGCCCGAGAGGCCCGTCAACAGACCCTGTACCTTCTCATCATTGTTTCCATGAGTGGAGTTCTAAAGTCTTCATCACTAATCCCATGTAGGCGTGTACTCAGTGATTGTGAGGCTGGAGCCCCGCGGAGAGGCTAAGAGCACAGCTGAGCTTTATTTGTCTGGCAAAGGTACAGTCAGGCCACGCCCTCAATGCTTCTGTCAGCTGTGTCTGTTCTTCTGTTTAACTAACGTCTTCTTCACTCTTCATCTCTTCACAGAAATCCAATTAGCAATGATTCCCTTGGGTGAGTATTTTATTTTATTTTAGTTGATGTGACGGTTGTTGGTAGTTTTTCTGTCAGTTCAACCTCCATGTCGGATGTTCTGTAGACGTCCCCGACTCGTCGGTTCAGAGGCCTGAAGTGCCTTCGTCAGTTCAGATTGAAGGTAAGACGAGTCAGAAACAATCCAAATTTAATATAATATTAAATAATTAATACAAAATAATTAACATTAGTTGATGAATACTAAAAATAATCCACATGAAACAACCTTTTTGTTTTCACAAGAATCTGCGGAATGTTCGTATTATTATGAAGAAGAGGTGGAGGCGGAGCAGAGAGGTACATTTCTTTTTTATCTTCATCCTCTTCATCTTCATCAACCATGCAAATCTGGGACG
>CAAKHC010018950.1:42951-65941 GCA_901007825.1 Macroramphosus scolopax
AAAACACAGGTTGAACTAAGAAAAATAATTGCTTAAATACCTGGTCCAGAACCTCCACTTTGTGAATAAAGAAAAGGTGGTGGTAGTGGTGGGGGTGACATGGGGTTACAGTTGTGCGTGCATGTGTGCGCGTGTGTGTGTGTGTGCGTGTGTGGCTTCAAACACGGAAGCAAATCTTCTTGTGTCTGTGTGTCCTGATTCTTATCTCTCTTATCTAAACCAAATGAATGTTGCTTTAAGTCCTTGAAGAGGCTGGAAAACCAGAACCGGCAAAGATCAAATCAAAACGGGCAGAAGTGAAGCCGGAACCAGAAGTCAGGAAACCAGAAATAGAAAGAAAGAAGCCAGAAGTCTGTAAACCAGAACCTGAACGAGCTGTGGAAGCTGAAGCTGAAGAGAGAGCAGTTCCAAAGACCCAGACAGAACCGACACCGGCACCAAAGGAACCTCTGAAGAAAGGTACCGAACATCTGTGGTTGAATGCAGCTCTCGAGTTTTTCTTAAAAGTTTTCTTAACTCGGCCTTTCAACTGTCTCAAGGCCGAGGACACAAACACCTTCATGTTGGGATGAACTCAGAGGATTGTAAATCTTAATTCTGTACCCAGATGTCAGCTTCTCTTACCTCTGATGGGTTCTAGTTGGGCCTTGTTGGGCTGGTTTGATTCATTAATGACTTGCTTTGAGCCATAAAGCTCCACAATCCTGTTCTTGTCTTTTTATCTGGAAGTTTAGTCACACATAGTTTTAGTGTCTAACATCTTATTTTAAAATGCCAGAAGTATCAACAAAGATGGAGGCTGTTGCACCTCCACCACAGCCGACAGTCCCAAAGGTGGAAAGAGAAGCAGAAGCAGTGCAGAAGAAGCCTGTGCTGGCCAAAGGTACCTGAAGCTCAGTAGGCTGCCAATCATCCAAAGCTCTTCACAGTACAACCATCATCTTCATCATTTAACCTTTTGATGTTTGTCTAACTTCTGCCGATGTCCCGATGGGGCTGCACACTCGATAGAGTGTTGATCCTCCGTCCATCTCTTAGCAGAACTCTTTAACTCTAATTCTTTCTAATGTGTGTGATTCTTTGAAGTTCCCGTGGAGGAAAAACCACATGAGCCTCCTAAAGCAGCCAAGATACCAGAAGCTGCTGCTCCCACAGGAGAAGAGCCCACGAAGACAAAGAAAGGTACATTCATGTTCCTGACGGATCAGTTACAGTCTTTGTTTGGTTCATTGTCCTCTGAGTCTGTTTATGTTTTAGTGTTCCTCACATGTTCCATCATCGTGGAGATCATATTCTTTAAATATACATTAATACATGTGAGTCACTGATAATGATGGTTGGTGGCTTCCATGAATGTTTCTGGTCCCAGTGAGCAGTTAGCTTCATCTAACATCACTGTCCGATGACCTACTTATACCAGATGGACTCCATCAAACCTTCTGAACCTGTTTCTTTGGAGGAGATAAGACGGATAGATGATGATGTTTAGTGTTCTAGCTCCTCTCAGAGCCACTACAAAGACTCCACCAGTGTGCCAGCTAACGTCCGTTGTTTTCTTGTTGATGGTCTGCAAACATCACCTGCCGTGTTTCAGTGCGTCAGCACGTTCTTCTGTTCTTTAAAGTCATGTCTTGTACATGTTTTTGTGTCAAACACTCTTAAAGCTTTGAAGCACAAACCTGAAGAGGTGTGGGAGCCTGAAAAAGGACCTCAGAAGACGTTTGATGAGTTGGTGGTGTCGAAGACCGAGCCGGAGATTATACCTGATAAAATACCTGATCAAATACCTGACAGAGGTTCTGTTGAGTTGAAAGAAAAGACTCCTCAGAAGGTTGTGACACCTGAGAGAAAAGTGGAAGAAACCCCCCAAACCGTGCCAGAAGAAGGACTAGAGCAGGTTTCAGTAGAGCAAGGAAAGGAAGAAGTACCACAGGAGACCGAGACCAAACCTGAGAAAGTTCCTCAGAAAGTGGCAGGACAAGAGAGGAGACCTGAACCTGAGAAGCTTCCTGGTGGCCTGAAACCTACAAGTGTTTCTAAGAAACAATCAGGGAAGGTTCCTCCAAAGAGCCCTGAGAAGGTTTCCACTGATGCTCTTCCTGAAGGTACATCTGAGGCCGACCTCAACTCTTTCACTCTTCTCACTATCTTGTTCATGCATGTTGTTGGAAACAGAAGTAGCGACTCTTCTAACTGTTGTATTGTGTTTAATCTGCTGTACTTTGTCTGAAGTGAAACATTGTCGGATGCTCACGAGGTTTCTGACGTTTGTTTCTGTTTGTTAAGTGTCTAAATTCTATTCTTTAAATCAATATTTTACCATCTTGGATTCAATACTACTTGATTCTTTTAAAGAAATGGAACCCACGAAGATTCAGAAGATTCAGAAGATTCAGAAGATTCTTCCTCCTGAGGTTGAAGAAGAGACAAAACTCTCTCCTCCAGAAAAAGGTAGCGACCCTCCGAATACATGATGGAGAACTTTAACCCATTACTGGCTGATAGCAGGTGGATTATCACCTGCAGGATTAGCCCTCTAATCCCTGTGTTTTCTCTGTCTAACACTGTTGCTTGTCTTTATGTTCTATCGTCACCTCTTGGCGCCGCCACATGACGCCTCCTCTTCATCACCTCTTGTAACCTCAGCAGCTATAAGTCTTGTGAAGATCGAGCAAAGGTCGACGGCTCAGAAGACCCAGGAGGTTCATTACGTGATGAAGAAAATGTCCCCCTCGGAGGAGGTGTGGGAACACGAAGCGGCGGTAGAAGAACCCGCCGAAGTGTACGAGGACGAAGTGAATGTGTCGTTGTCAGAGAGAGACGTCTTGTCGACTCCAAGAGATGAAGAGTCTGAGCTGAGCAGGGAGATATCTCTCACTGACACTTCAACCGGGAAAGAAATGAGGGTGACGAAACAAAGAATTGTCCCCGAAACAAAAGAGAGTAGAGTCGTTGTCCAGGTAACCGATTCCGAGAAAGGTAAAGAGGACAAACGTACAAAGACGATTGAGTTACCAAGAGAAGAAGTTACAGATGAGACGAGAGACAAGAAGGAGGTTCAAACAGAAATAGAGTTGAGCAGTAAAACACAAAGAAAACAGAGAACAAGTGCAGAAACTTCAGTCAGCCAGATGAAGTTAGTGGAAGTCGTCCCAGCTGTTGTAGATGAAGCTTTGCCAAAGGTCCACCAGGAATCCATCGATGGCCACTTAGAGATGAGATCAGTTTTTACAGCTAACGAACTCTCAGACACGACGGCACTGACGGCAGGCGTAGTGGACGAGAAACAAACTAGAGAGAAGATCCAGCAGACAGAAACGTCGGCTGCAGTAAAGGATCCTAAAGTACCTGAGAGGAAAGTTGAAGAGTCAGTGACAGATATCCGACCCACAATGCTCAAGAAGAACGAGGCAGCCTCTGTTCAGAGACGTGACGCTGACACGAGGCCTGAAGAAGAACCAAGTCTTAAAATCAACGTAACAAAGTCTTCAATTCCTCCCAGACCAGAAGAGAAGGAGATGATTCCCCCGAGAGCAGCTGCCAGAGGTACAGAGAGAAACTCTTCATCTTCATGTGTCGCCGTGTTCGGCCGCAGTCTTTTACCTGTTGCGCCACTAGGGGGCGTCAGCCTGGTGTGTAAATGTCTCTTCACATTACCTTTACTTTGGATCTTTTTAAGCAGCTTCTTCTTCATCCCTTCATGGTTTCTTGTCCGTCTTCTTCTCAATATTAATATTGCGTTAAACAAAACAAATTATTTTTTAAAGAATCTGAAACGGAGGCCGAGATGATTCCTACTGCGTCTCGTGAAACACAACTTGAGGTTAAAGGTACAACAGCAGCACATTTCTATCCTCTATATGATCTATCTATACGTTAATAACACCGAGCAGTCTCGTGTTGCTTATTATTATCTGCTTCTGTCCACTTTTAATCCAAATGTTTGCGTCTGTGTTGTTGTGTGTCCTAATCTCTTGGCTCCGCCCACATGGCGCCTTCTCTTCACTATTCTGAACATCTTCAAGCGGCTGAAAAAAGAAGTAAGCAGCAGATCCTGAAAGACTTTCCATCAGAAGAACCGGCATCTTCTGCTGTCACGGAGGCGTCGAGAGAGAAACGAGATGGAGAGTTCTTACATGTTGAATCTTTACTGCCAGAAGACATCTCAGACACGCTGGAAGAACTGGACGGAACCGGTGAAACATCTGGTGAGAGATCTGTTACTGATGGTTCAAAGACGGGCTGGGAAACAAGGACCCAAACAGAAACTAAAGACAGGATCACATCAATCAGACCTACTGCAACTAAAGAACATCCAGAAGCTTCTAGAAGAGAAGCTGTGAGTTCAGGACCTTCAGAGGTGACCAGTCAGGGAGATGAACCAGAGAGAAAGACTGAGTTACTGAGTAGGACAGACAGAGAACGTCTTCAGAGGACATTAAAACCAACTGAACAGGAAGACAAACCTGAACCTGAATCAGAGGAAGTTGAAGATGAGACAGAAGTTAAGACAGAAGATGAGAAACCAGTCAGACAACAGACGGATTCACCAGCCGGTAAATCCACAGAAGAGGAGAAACCTTTAGAGACGGGTAGAGAAACGTGTTCAGGTGTTGGTGAATCGTCTCCACAGACACAACACATTTATTCCTTAAAAACACAAAGTGTAGACAGGAAGTCAACTTCACCTGGAAGCCATGTTGGACAGAGGGCGGGGCCAACTGATGCTCCTAGAAATATGGTAGAACCTTTATTGTTGCTGCAGGAGAGGACAGCAGACGTAGGGTTTGATATCATCTCAGTAGATGACGAAGAGATGAAACAAGCAGGACCAGATGTTCATGAGACGGAGGCAGCATCATCCCAACGGACACCTTCATCTAGAGAGCTTCTGTCTGGATCCATCCTGGTCACACCTGAGGATGAACTGATTAAAGAAACAGTGAGGAGAGCTGACAGAGGGACCACAGGTCTTCCTGAGGTCAAACGTCCAGATTCCAAGTCAAACAATAACGAGATGATACCAGCAGTCACGTCTCCAAAGAAAGAGGAAACAGCACAAGAAGATCGATCTGATCAAACTGCTCCAGGAACCCTGGTAGAACAGAAGAAAGCAGGTCCACAGGTTGTAGATGTAGAATCGATGACAGACTGTGAAAGAACAGCTCCAAAACAGAGACTCAGCAGATCTCTGAAGATCAGCTCAGATACAGATGAAACATTTACAGAATCAACAGAAGAACAATTAACAAGGTGTCCACCTGTGATGGGAGAAGCTTCAGTTGTAGAAGGAACTGCTCCTGAAAAACTTACAGAAATCAAAGAACCTGATGATTCAGTGGATAATCTGAAGGAAACAACATCCCTGAAGGAGAGACAGCAAACCGTAGTCAAAGCTGAACGAGTTGCAGAAGAAGAAACCCCGTCAGATCTCAGAGCCAGAGAACCTCCAGAGATGATAGTTGAAGGAGAGCAGCTGAAGCTGATTGGAATTAAAGATCAGACCTTTGAAGTTTGTTCTGTTAAACAGGAGAAATCATCACAGGAACAAACAGAAAGAAGAACCGAGGATGTTTGTAGGCAGGTTGAGATGATATTAGAACCAGAAGATGTTCCAGAGGAACGTGTTGGAAAAACAACTGAAACAGTTAAAGAGAAAATGAATGAACAGAGTCAAAGAAGAACATCAGGTGAACCAGACGTAACGTATCAACCATCTCTGATGGAGCCAGAAACCACAGAAGCAACATTTGAGTCCCAGAAACAGAGAGGACAGAAGATGTTTGAAGGTGCAGAGATGAGCATCACACTGAAGGAGGAACATGGTGGACCTCCTCCTCTACCGGGGACGGACACCACACAGGAACACAGGATAGGTTCAGCTGCATCTGAAAAACATCTGATTGTAGAAGATGGAGATGTTGAATCTGACACTCTCCAGAGATTCATCGTACCCGACCAACTGGTGAACATGGTGTCAGGGAGAGAGGAGGTTTCTGAATCTGACCAGGTTTCTCTGGAATCAGATTTACAGAGTCCAGAATCCACAGAGAGATATTTAGTGGAAGATCAAGAGATGTATAATAAAGACCTGACAGCTGTTGTTAGCCTAAAGACATTAGAAGAAGGAGTCGTAGAACATTCACCAGGTTCCCTCGAAGGCCAAAGACAGTTTGTAGCTGAAGGTGTTCAGGATGTTCTTCACAGCAGGACCATAGAATCCAGACAGGAGCAAACACCAAGGAAACCCTCAGTGGACATTAGGAGGCCACTGACTATGAAAGAAGGAGAAATGATGGTAGATGATGTTCTTACCTACGACCACCGTGTTGAAGACATCGAACTGAGAGACGAGGAGGCTTCCGAACGACCTGGTGCTAAAACCAGAACCCAGTCTGAGGCCAAAGGAACCGGCCACGGCCCAGAGACGCCATCAGAGGTCATCACAGGAGGGGAGACCCAAACAGAACCTGAAACACACCAATCAGACGTTTGGACAAAGACGGTCAAAGATAAAGATCCAACAGCTGTAGAGAAGCAGCTGACGTTTGAAGAACATCTGATCACCAGTGGTAAAGCAGAAACAGACACAACGAGGGAAACTAGCACAACTAAGATAGAAGTTAGAGATGAAGAAATCTGTCCCAGAACAGTCACTGGAGGTGGAGGGATGAGGGGAAGACTGAAAGCAGGTCAAACAGAACCAACAAATACAGAGCAGAACGAGTCAGAAGAGCAGCTGGTTGAACCAGAGACAGAACCAGGGGAAGGTCACGTCCTCCCAGACAGTTACAGACAGACAAAAGCAGAAGGTTCTCAAGAACAAACCAGAGTAGAAGCACTAGATAGAAGTGAGGGGACGCTTCCATCTCAGGAGAAGGTGGAGAATGAAACGTACAAACCTGCAGCGACGAGGTCAGCAGATGATCCTGACCTGATGCCCACAGTCGGAGAACCGTCAGTAACAGATACGAGGCAGACAAAGTACAAAACCGACTCTTCACGAGTGTTTCCTCAATATGAGGAAGGAACGGCTGAGAAACGGGAATCTGCAGTCAGACCGTTGAGTCAGGAGGATCTGACATATGATCCTCTGGAGGAAGCTGGAAGCACCAGCAGACAGGAGGAAGAAGCTCCTGACGTAGAAACAAGGGTTCTATCTGTGGACCCGGAAGGGAAGGAGAAGGTCTTCCTGAAAGAGTTTTCCAGAGGTACCGAGAGGGAAATGTTCTGTGTCACTGAGCACGTGTTCTTGATCTGATCACCAACCACTGTTGTGCACCTCATCCTCCTTAGAGGGTCTCATTCATCTTCACCGTCCCTTCAGGAGGACGTCCATGTCTTATCACCCATTGTGAAGACGCGTCACACTGTTGACCTCGAGTCTCTTTTACCACCTGATGTCTAAACCACCTCAGTGTCAACTTGTCTTTCTTCTAATCCTGCGTTTGTTGTCTGTTGTGCTTCATTGTCGCTGAGCAAAGGAAAGTTTCTGGAAACTGTCCAAACACTTTCACCTCTTGGAACTCTTGGTGTGGTTTGTCCTTCGCATGGTTCAGTGCTCGTACCTTCAGTCTTGTTGAGGATCTTATTGTCATGTCATTTCATTTTTAAGTTCCTGTGAAGGACCAGGATTCACCTTCACCACCCAAAGAGCGTCTTGTTACGCCTGCGGCTCCACTAGAAGGTACATCACCTCTGTTGAATGGGTCATTACAGAATGTCACTCTGGACCACCTGAACCTTTAGGAGGTGGTCCTGATCCCAGGAAGCTCTCAGAGGTAGTCAGTGTGTATTGTGAGCTGTCTACTGACTCCTGTATAACTTTCACTTGAAGAGATCAAACCGCCGACCGCTGTGAAAGATCAAGATGTCTCCAAGAGGCCTGAAGATTCCGACAAAACAAAGGAGGTGGAGATGAGAAAGACGCCACCGAAACCAAAGCCAGGTATTCAACGAAGAACTCTCATATTAACACCTTGTCCATTTGTAGAAAAACT
Organism: Macroramphosus scolopax; assembly: GCA_901007825.1. Taxonomy (NCBI): domain Eukaryota; kingdom Metazoa; phylum Chordata; class Actinopteri; order Syngnathiformes; family Centriscidae; genus Macroramphosus; species Macroramphosus scolopax. Next base: position 50,952 of record CAAKHC010018950.1, read on the forward strand.
CAGTTTTAGTGAAGTACTTGACTCATTTGTCTTTTTTAATTGAAGTGACTGAACCAAAGTCGGCCGTGAAAGCTGAAGAAACAACCAAGATGGTTGCGGAGGAAAGAAAACCGACCGTAGTAGAGAAGATGTCTCCGGAGACAGGTAGAGGTCTTTGTCCAAGGACGGACCAGGAGGCTTCGGTCCTCTGCTGTCTCGTTGTTGTGTTGTTGGGTCTGTCTCATTCAGGTCGCTGTGACCTTTGACCCAACACTCTTTTCATGTCTTCAATTCTCTGTCCATCACAAGCATGTTTGTCCTCCGACTCAACACAACATCACCTCTTTCTTCTAATGTCGGTGACTTCTTGTGCGACTGCACCACTTTGTGTCTTTTGATTTCAGAATGTGTTTGAAGACAAATTCTCATTCTTTCAAGTCGATACAGTTGACCTGTTCATCCGATTCATTTGCCTAATTAACAATTTTCTTAACTGTACCTTTGTATTAGACGGAACCAAGGGACCCGTCCAGGCCCCAGGAGGAGTCAAGAAAGGTAGGACCCACAACTACCATCGTTTCATTTCAGTACACACAGTATTGGATAGATATATATAGATATATATAGATATATCCCCCCCCCCCCCGACTCCGGTACTCTACAGGAGTCATCAGTTCGAGTTACAGGGACTTAAAATCAAGGAATTGCCCAAAATGTCCGAACACAGTTCGTTTGTATCCTGTGAAAGTCGTCTTTCCTCTTGTATGTGTCGTGTCTTTGAATTTGTGTGTGTATGTTTGTGTAGATTGTGATGTCTTTAAGTTGTCAGAGAGTAATGTCAAACCTTTACTGCCTCAGCAATGGCTCAACACAAAGGTAGAGGTCAGGTAGAAGAGGGCGGGACGTTTGAGATTCCCACCCTGAGGAAAACAACCCCGGTCAAGACACGAGTACAAGACGAGCAGGAAATTATCCGACTGAAGAAGATTCCATCAGTCCTACTTCCAGATGTGGAGGAAGAGGAGAAACCTCAGAAGGTCACTAAGACCGCGGTGTTTGATGTTGAGGAGATGGTGCGCAAAGAAGTGGCTGTTGAGATGTCGGTCACCACTAGTGGACCTGCAGAGGAGAAGAAACCTCCACAGAAAGCAGATGTGGTGGAAAAGCCTGAAATCAAAAAGCCTAAAGAAGAGGAAAAGAAAGAAGCACCTCCACATCCATGGAGCCGCCAGAAAGGCGTTACAAAAGAGGAGAAACCAGAAGATAAGATTTCTCTGAAAAGAACTCCCAAAGCTCCAAAGCAGGAGGATCCCGGCCCTCCCGGTGCAGCCCTGAAGAAAGCAGTAAAACTACCTTCACATGAAGCCCAACCGGAGGTGGTGAGATTAAAACCGGTTCAGAGGCCTGTTGAGCCAGTTGAGGAGCTGGAGGAAGATAAAAAGGAGAGACCAGACAAGGACTCTCTGGCTTTCCAGAAGGGAGACAGGATCCTCAGAGAGGTGGAGGCCAGAGAACCTGCCACGAAACATGAGAAAGCTCCAGCAGAGGTGAAGGAGCCAACAGCCAAGGTGCTACAACCAGCAGATAAGAAGAAACCTCCAGAGAAAGAGACTGAAGCAGTTAAAGCACCCACCAAGGTGAAGAAACTCCCAACACATGAGCAGGAGGTGGAGAGTGTCAAGCTGAAGCCTTTCTCCAGGCCTTCGCAAGAGGCTGTAGAGCCGGAGAAGGAACCGCCCAAGGAGATAGAGAGGAAGGCTACGGATGACCTGCAACGTCCTCGCATAAGTCCAGACGAAACGCTAAAAGAAAAAGCAGCAAGACATAAGAAACCTGAGACCCCCGAGGCTCCAGAGAAGAAGCCAGAGAAGGAGGCTGAGAAGGAGGCTGAGCCAGCTCCAGTAGAGAAGATGGTGCCTCGAGTTCCAGTTTCTGTTAAGAAACCTGAGATGGTTCCTGGGGAGCCCAAACCGCTGCAGCTGAAGAAGGGAGTCGCACCAAAGGCCAAAGAAGAGAAGGAAGAAGTGGCGTTAAAGCCTCTTGAAAAGCTAAAGAAGGTTGAGCTGAAGAAGACGCCGTCTCCTAAGGTCCAGAAGCTTAAAGAAGCAGAGACGGTCCCTGTTGACAGGAAGCCGAGTGTTGATAAAGTCAAGCAGATTCCTAAAACCGTTTCACCAAAAGACTCTATTGAACCTGTCACTCTCAAAAAGACCCCCAAGAGGTCCCCACTGGAGGAGAAGGTTCCACAACCAGCAACGCCTGGGAGAGAAAAACTTCCCCTGGTGAAGGAAGTTTCTCCCGGGGCAGTGCAAATCAAAAAGATCCCAACCCAGCCTGAGGAGGAGGTGTTGGAGGAGGAGTTTGAGGTGAAGGAAGAGGCGGAGCAGGACGAAGAGGCCTGGGGCTGGGAGCTGGTCCCCCGGGACAGTTATGGCTCTGAAGATTGGGAAGGTGAAGGAGAGGACGGTGCTCTGGAGGTTCCGGGGATGACCAGGAGAGGTGAGATGGTGGCAGTCCCAACTCCTCCCTCATGCCTTCAGTAATCCACCCCCATGCCGACCATCCAGCTCCATCTAAGTGTTCCTCATCTTATCTCTACGTTTGACGTGTTTCTGTTCATCCTCATGCTGTGTGGTCACGTCATTCCTGTCATGTTTCCCCCCTCGTGTTCATTTCATCTGTTATCTGACCTCCTCATGGTGTTAAACCTTCATCATTCGTATCCATTTGTTTGTATTGTTTAGCATCAAAATTCACTTGATTCTTTCATATATTTACCATCACCATCGCTCCTGTTCATTGGAAGAGACATTAAACTCTCCTTTCACTGGCATATTTGTTGATGACATTGTGTGCAACAAATTCATCTGACCTGTCCCCAAACAGAGGGACAACCAGCAGCAGAAGAAGCAGGAAGAGGAAGAGGAAGAGGCCTGAAACGTCAGTGTTTTGTCTTAATAATTCAACTATAAGCCAACGAATTCTCAGATTAGATGATGCACAGAAACCTTCTTGAACGTCGAGTGTAAACTGGTTGTTCCACTTGTATTTCAGCTAAGGCGACCCCGTCCCCTGGAGAAGGCAGGGGCAGGGGCCTGAAGCCTGGCGGGAAGGGTCCACCACCCCCAGAGGAGGGCTTTGGAGGGTTCAAACTCAAAGCCGTCCCGCTGAAGTTCGTCAAGAAGCTTCAGGACATCGTGTTGAAAGAGGCAGAGTCCATCGGCTCCTCTGCCGTGTTTGAGTGTGAGGTGTCGCCCTCCACCGCCATCACATCGTGGATGAAGGATGGCAGCAACCTGCGTGAGAGCCCAAAGCACAAGTTCATCTCTGACGGCAAAGATCGCAAGCTGCACATTATTGATGTCCAGCTGTCGGACACCGGTGAATACACCTGTGTGGCCAAGAACGCTGGCAAGGAGATATCATGCACAGCCAAGCTGGTCGTTGAAGGTAACTCACTCTGTCAAAGAATCGAAGCTTGTAGCCACTCCCCCTTTGTATCGTTGATCTAATTGGACCGTCTCCCCACAGAGCTACCTGTGAAATGGATTAAGGAGTTGGAGGAGGACACGTCTGCTCTGAAGGGTCAGCCTCTCTACATGACCTGTGAGCTCAACAAAGAGAGAGATGTGGTCTGGAGGAGGAATGGTGAGGTCCTCAAGAAGAAAGCTGGCAAGGTTCAGATTAACATCATAGGTCTCCAGCACGCCGTGACCATCCAGAACGCTACCGAGGACGACACCGGGACCTACTCATGTGAAGTGGTGGGCCAGGAGGACGTGAAGACTGCAACAAATGCCAAAGTCATCGGTAAGCATAAAACATCAATAACCAGTTCTTTAGGAAATATTCAACCTGAGGGCACCATCTCACCACCAGGGTTGTTTCATAGAACCATTCAGAAATGTTCCGTCAGGGTCTGTTTGTTCACTGATGGTTGATGTCCTACAGCTGAATGTGGATATCAGTTATTATCTGCTGACAAAGTCCTGTTGATCTCCATCAGAAATCATCAAAGACTGGATCGTGAGACCCCTGAAGGACCAGCACGTCAAACCGAAGGCGGCCGCAGTGTTTAAGTGTGAACTCTTCAAGGACACGCCGAACTGGAAGTGGCTCAAAGGAGAGAACGAGATCACTCCTTCTGACAAGGTTGAGATCAAGAAGGATGGAAAGGAGCTTACGCTCACCATCAAGAACTGTCAGCCTGATGACGTAGCAGAATACACCATGGAGGTGGAAGGACGCGTCTACACGGCCAAGCTAACGCTCGGAGGTTCCTGTCAACACGTTAACTATCTTCCTAGCATGTTACATTGCTTTACCTAACTTTGGATTGATATCTATTCACCCCTTCCTCAGAGCGGGAGGCTGAGATCCTGAAGCCACTGGCCAGCGTCGAGGTGGTGGAGAAGGAAGACGCTGCCTTTGAGACGGAGATCTCTGAGGAAGACATTCCAGGGGAATGGAAACTCAAAGGAGAGGTCCTGACCAGATCCCCGGTAAGACCGGAATGTTCTGTTTTCACCAAGTGTCACAAAGTCGTGATGGATTATCTGTGCGTTTTCACGTTGTCTACTATTACATCCAAATCTGTTTCAGACATGCGACATCCAGATGGAGGGTGCAGTGCGTCGGCTGACCCTGAAGAACTGCCAGCTGGACCAGGCGGGTGAAGTGTCCTACCAGGCTCTGAATGCCATAACAAGTGCAATGCTCAACGTTAAAGGTGAGCAGGTACTCCAGGTATCCCGACGTACTTCTACGATATGGGCTGTACAAATAAAGGCGTAAGGTCCGTTTGCAATGGAATAAAGCTTTGAGGCATGCAAGTCGGACCTTAGATCTTCATTTGACACGGCCGTCGGATGAAACCGTCGTATCGGTTCTTTGAGACTTCATGCAGCCTGCGAAGACGTGAAGGAACCTGGGATCCATTTGTGAAGGCCGACGGGCTGGTCTGTGTTGTTGCTGTTGTCTGTTCTGTTGTTCTGCTGTTATTCTACCGTCCGTCTGTCTGTCAGTGACTTGATGTTGGTGTTGACGTCCCTCTGTGGTCCTACCTTCTGTGTCTTGATGTTCAGTCTACAAACACTGGCCAGTTCATGAGAAACACCATCACTGAGTTTGCCTTCGTTCCACCAAAGCAAGCTTTTTCCGTTTCATGAGATGGTTTGACCATCAGGAGGGATCTGATCTGAAACACCAACCCAGGAGGAAGAGGAGGGGCCTGAATCATGAACACTAAAGAACCGGATGTCCATCGGCTTCGCTGACAGTCTAGTCCGTCCTTGTGACATCAATTATTGATGGTTTTGTTTCAACCATCGCCACGTGGCCGATCCCGGACCTCTGAAGTTATCTGAGTCCACCAAGATGATCCAGACCTACTGAAGATCTCCCATGAATGCTTTCAGTAGGACTCAGTGTGTTGGTGGTAAACTGGCTGCTGGCGGTGGACTTGTGTGTCTGTTGTTGTGTGTTCTTCATGTTCTCTACCTGTGTCACCTCTTAACCCAGAAATCCAAATGGACTTTGTGGTCCCGCTGAAGGACGTTTCTGTGCCTGAAAAGAAACAGGCCAAGTTTGAATGCACCATCACCAAGGATGTTTCTAAGGTCATGTGGTACAGAGGAGATGACATCATCACCCCAGACCAGAAGTATGACATCATCAACGATGGAAAGAAGCAAATGCTGATCATTAACTGCTGCGAGTTCGAGGACGAAGACGAATACACGATTGAGGTTTTGGGCAAAACGTCGACAGGCAGACTGACGGTGGAGGGTAAGTGGACCTCCATGACGGGACACAACCAGCAGGACCGTGATGTGATGACGCCATTCATTGAGTTGGGTGGCTCCTCTGAACTAACTCATGAATGTGTCCTACTAACACGATTCTAGGTATCAGGCTCAAGTTTATCTCACCAATTAAGGATCAAACCGTAAAGGAGGGTCAGACTGCTCGGTTTGAGCTGGAGCTCTCTCACGAGAACGTCCCAGTCACCTGGTACAAGAACGACTGTAAAGTCCATCCCAGCAGAACAGTGACGACTCATGTGGATGGAAAGAAACATGTGCTAGAAATGAAGGAGGTGACCCTGGACGATATTTGTCAAATCAAGGCTGAGGCGAAAGGAATTCCCTCCATGGCCACCCTGACGGTCATAGGTAACACCCGGAGCACTCGCCCGTCCTCATCCAGTCTGTCCATGTTTGTCTGTCCAGGTCCACAATGGACTCGTCTGTTTGTGTTATACGTCATCTGTGTTTGTGATCTTATAATCGTCTGGTTACAAGTGTGCAATGGAGAGTCACCCGGCGTTTCCCCGTTCCAGAGGGAGACCCCTACTTCACAGTGAAGCTGCAGGACTACACTGCAGTGGAGAAAGACGAGGTGGTTGTAGATTGCGAGCTCAGCAAAGACGTGGTGGTCATGTGGTACCACAACGAAGCTGAAGTTAAGGCCTCTAAGATGGTGACCATCAAGGCCGAGGGCAAACGCAGGACCCTCGTCATAAAGAAAGTCACGGACCAAGACAAAGGACAGTTTATGTGTGATTGTGGGACGGACAAGACAACAGCAACGCTTCACATCGAAGGTAAACATGCAGGTTTTCTGTGTGTCTGTGTTTCTGTGTGTTTGTGTGTTTGTGTATTTGTGTATCTGTGTGTGTGTCTGTGTGACCTCCACCAGTTCTTCAAACACCGTCAGTAAGTCTGTCCCTCTCTTGGATGTCAGCTCGCCACATCAAGGTGGTTCGACCAGTGTACGGCGTTGAGGTGTTTGACGGAGAGACGGCTCGGTTCGAGGTGGAGCTCAGTGAGGACGACGTCCACGGCCAGTGGAAACTGAATGGAGAAGTCCTCAGTCCGTCTGCCGTACGTCCCTGAACACTCGTCTCAGTAGATATTCTGCTGTTCACTTCATTTTCAGGATTCACTTCATTCTCACCTTCATCTGGTTGAATGAATGAACGTGAACCGTAGTGACCTCACTCATGTTCCTTTGACAACCTGTCTGATGTTTCTGCTGAAGTACTGAAGTTTGTTGGCCGTCTGCAGGACGTTGAGATGGTGGAGGATGGAGCCAAACACACTCTGGTGTTGTACAACTGCAAAGTGCCTCAGACAGGCGAGGTGGCTTTTACCGCCGCCGCCGCCCGGTGCTCTGCTAACCTGAAAGTGAAGGGTGAGCTGTCATCTCTGCTTCCTACGGGGAATCTTGACACACTTCCAAACACGCCGGCCCGCTGAGCACATGGCTTTAAATCTTCTGCTGGACTTCTTCTGGTGCTGCATGGCTGATCAGATGGAATAGCGATGCATTCTGTGAATGTGTCGCTATTCCATCACCAGAACAACCGGCGCCGTCGGTCCCGTGTTAATGTGAAGTCACTGCTCCCGACCTCCATTAACTGACCCCAACATGAGTGATCAGAGTATTTCACCTGATATTGAATGTATCTGTCTGAATCTACAGAGCTGCCCGTCTCGTTCGTTACGCCGCTGGCCGACCTGCATGTGTACGAGAAGGACGAGGCCAGATTTGAGCTGGATGTTTCTCGAGAGCCCAAAAGCTTCCGTTGGCTGAAGGGATCTCAGGAGTTGTCAAAGGATGACAAGTTTGATCTTCTGGTGGAGGGAAAGAGACATACTCTTATTGTAAGATCTGCCAGATACGAAGACGAGGCCAAATACATGTTTGAGGCGGAAGATAAGAGAACATCTGGAAGGCTGGTCATCAAAGGTACCTAAAGACAGAGCAGATGTGATGTGATCTGCTCCGTCTTGTGCCCGAGTGTTTCTTCATCTGGGAATGTGTATTTGCCAAAAGCCTGTCAACAGAAAGTTTGTGGACAATCCACATGAATAAGTTAGTTTAGTTGTGAAGAACTTGACTGATCTCTGATCAGGACACGATGAGCTGAAGCAGATGTTGTGTAGCTCACTTATGTTCTGCTGGTTCGGCAAGATCAAGTTCACACGTACGAATGCACATGTAGTGAATAGATCAGCTACCAGTAGCCTCGTCAACACCTCGTCAACACCTCGTTAACACCTCGTTAACACCTTGTTAACTTGACCACTAGAAGAAGTTGTGAAAGCTCTTGGAGACTCAGGAAGTTGTTCGACGAAGGCTTTGGGCAAATGTTCTCCGGATCTCCTCCAGTCAGTGGAGACTTTCAGACATCGTTGCTAAACTCCATATACACAGATTCTGTACAATCTTTGTTTGTCAGGTATTCGCCTCGAATTTATCAAGCCGATTAAAGACGTGACTGTGAAGGAGCGTGAAACTGCAGAGTTCAGCATTGAACTCTCCCATGAAAACATCCCGGTGGTCTGGTACAAGAACGACGTCCGTCTGCACCCCAGCAAGGTGGTGCACATGTCCGGGGACGGGACGGTGCACACGCTGGCCTTCAAGGAGGTCACCATGGACGACACCTCCATGATCAAGGTGGAGGCCATGGACAGGAGCTCGGAGGCCACGCTCACTGTGCTCGGTGAGATTTAAGAATACAAACCTCTCTCGTACTTTCATATCTTCACACATCACGTCATCATCAGCAGCTCAACAAAAATCAAATGACCTTTTCTACCACTTCCTCTTCTTGTGGTGTATCTTCTTGACTCTGTGCTGCTCTAACAGTTGTTTCCTCCCGGTCTGGTTGCAGAGGGCGACCTGTACTTCACCGTCCAGCTCCAGAACTACACCGCCATCGAGAAGGACGAGGTGGTTCTGTCCTGTGAGCTGAGCAAGGCGGCCGCGGACGTCAAGTGGTTCAAGGACGGTCATGAAATCTATCCCTCCAAGAACATTCTCCTCCAATCCGAAGGCAAGAAGCACACGCTGGTCCTGAAGAAGGCAGCGAAGAACAACATGGGAACCTACACCTGCGACTGTGGCACCGACAAAACCACAGCTGTCCTGAACATCGAAGGTAAACCACGACGATCCTCCTCAGACCCGTCAGCAGCGCAGGACCCGCCCACCCGGCGACCCAAACATCACCTCTGTCCGCCATTTGTTCCCATCCATCCTTTCTTTCTGTTTCCTGTCACGGGAATCTGGATGTTTGTGGTCTGTCTGTGTTGGACCTGAGGACGATCCACAGTTCATATCCGTGTTCTAACACTCTTCTGTACATCGATGGATCATATTTCTACTAACTCTGAGTCTGTCATGTCTTCTTTGGTGGGTTCATTGTCACCCGTCACTGAACGTGTCCTGCTTCTGCACAAACTGGAAGTCGCTCTGAATGTGAGCGTCAGCTTCTCGCCCAGTCAAACGTCTTCATGTCTTCATGTCTTCATGTCTTCATGTCTTCATGTGGTCTGTCCGTCCTCCACAGACGTCCTCCTGCCTCCGGTTGTTCTCTGGGACTTTCACTCGCTTTCGCTTTCTGTTTGAGCTTCGCTGACAACTTATTCACTTCCCACAGAGCGCGACATCAAGGTGGTGCGTCCGCTGTACAGCGTGGAGGTCACGGAGACGGAGACGGCCAAGTTTGAGACGGAGATTTCCGAGGAGGATCTTCATGGTGTCTGGAAGCTGAAGGGAGAGACGCTCCACCCGTCCGCTGTAAGACGAGTTCAAACATGTTTTAGAATGAACTGAGATTCTGAACCTTAAGACAGTTTCTTCAGGTTAATAACACACCTGATCACATACGGTGTCCACAGATCATCGATAAAATACTGCTGGAGTATCTGAAGTATGTTGTACTACTTCTGATGTGTAAACATCATCCACATGTGGAATGTGTCTCCTGTTCCTCAGGATGTGGAGATCAAGGAGGAGGGGGTGCGTCACATGCTGATCCTCTACCACTGCTCCATGGACATGGCCGGGAGCGTCGACTTCTCGGCAGCCAACGCCAAATCGTCGGCTCAGCTCCGGGTCAAAGGTGACAGAGAGACACTGACGTTTGTTTACCATCACGATGAAGCAGACAATCTTCATCTTCATCTGACACCAGGAAATCTATAAAACGGGTTCAGAACTCCTGATATTTTCTTTCCTTTGATCAATGCTGATGAGCACAAAGAGGAATCATGATGCCGAGTGTCCAGAGAACCTCCAACAGGCTGATGTTGGTTCATTGATTCATTGATTCATTGATTCATTCAGCCTGTCACATGTTGGCTCATTAGTACTTACTGGTCTTAAACCAGAAGTTTAAAAACTGTAATAAATATATTAAATGGACCAAAGGGACCAAAGTGTTTTTAAATTCATCTTTGATGATGATGAACGTGTGAAGTGAGGATCACCTCCGTCATGATACCCACCGTCCTGCTGGTGGCGCTAAAGACAATCAGCTGTCAGGTTCTTCTTGCTCTACAAGGAACAGAAGTTTCCTACAGATTCATCTTATTGAAGTTTCAGTTGTAGAAGTCAGAGACTTCAGGTCAGCTGTTCTGTCGGATCATGACTTCACTCTGCTCAACTGCTTTGTGAAACCTTTCATTCGCTCACAAACAGGAGTTTGTTGTCCTGTTTGTACATGAAGACAAAGTGCAGTAAAACAAATCCTTATTTGTAGTTCTTCTGTCTTCTGGCAGACGATCTCGTCATGGACACGCATGAAGTTCAGTGTCTTGAATGTGTCGCGTGTTTGATCTCTTCAAACAAACAGGAAGTGATGTCACAGCTGGAAACTGGACAATCAGATTTTATTGTTTCTTCTTCATGTCAAGCAAATTCAACAACCAGATTCATTCCTGAACCTATTTAAGGTGTGTTAGACTCTAACCTGTTGGTGGTGAAGTGTTTGGCAGCTGCTCCAACAACAGTCCCGTGTGTTGTAAGTGTGTTTACACACCGACTATGAATAGAAAGACTGTGAGCGTCGCTGCAACACGACCTCAGACTCTCACTGACTCTTTAGATTATGAAGAGCTACAAAGTGACCTGTCAGAGGGGATCAGAGGCAGCGATGAAGTTAATGGGAAGAATCATGCTGTAAATAGTTGGAGCGTCTTGTTAATCCAGATCGACTCGTTACGACTCACCGATCTGTGGTGTCGTCTCCCCCTGCATGTGAGGAGCTCCGCCCTCGTGGGTGATTGACAGGAGCAGACTGACCCCCCCTGAAGGGGTCGGCAGCGGGGGGGCCTCAGCCAGTCAGGCCTCTTGGTTATTTTAGAAGCCACATTCCTTATGTAGAGCAGGTTGGCTGTGATTGGCAGGGGGAGGACATGACCCCGTCTCCTAATGGTTTCTGCTGCCCATATACAACTGATGGCAGGTCGTATGCTAATTAGCTCGGCCCCCCAACGCCCGGTCCCAGGGTGGCTAGCTGCAGTTGTCCTGAGGGCTCCAGCAGCCAGCCACACCATGAGGATTAACTCTGAGGATTAGCTCCTTCTCTCTGGAATTGTTTGCATCTGTTGACGTTTTGAGGGGGGGGACTAACCATGTCTTCTCCCCAATCCGAAGGCCGAGTGATCGGCCTGACCAGGCCTCTGAAGGATGTGACGGTGACCGCCGGGGAGACCGCCACCTTCGAGTGTGAGCTGTCCTACGAAGGCATTGCTGTCGAGTGGTTCCTGGGGGGTACCAAGCTGGAACCGAGCGACAGAGTAAGTCACAACCCTGAGTGAGTCCTCACAACGTCTCCTGACGCTCACTTCCCCAAACATTCCCGATTCACACCAGGCCTGGTTACCATTCAGGTGACGAGCCCAGATCTCCTGGTGGTCCGGAGCAGAGCCACACTTGGACACGACGTTCAGGTTTCTCTGCTCCAGCCTGCTCCAGCTTGTCTTCATATAAGGGCCTGCTGCCGAGCATTCGATCCTGCCGTTGAGATAACGCAGCAGGAGGTTTTTCTGCGCTGCAAGCGTTTCTCTGGGGTTATTTTTAACAGCTGCAGGAGGTCGAGCAGCAGGGCAGGCGGCAACAGGAGCTCTCACGCTGCTTCACTTTTAAATTCACACAACGTGCTGTTAATGTTTCGCTCTCATGCTGAAATAAGAGCTGAAAGCAGCTGTGAAGGTTTGAAATCAGCCACATTAGTTTGATTATTGCATGAAACCTGAGACCCCTCCAGGAGACACCTGATCCCTCGGGGTTGTGCAAGTGGGATTTACCCAACCTGAAGATAAAGACACAGCTGGCCGTGACTTTCTCCTGACAGAACAACAAACAACTCAGTTGCACATACAAATCAAAGCTCAAAGCACCGGAATCCAACATCTAATGAGTTCAACTGTAAAAGAAGTGAGACGAACCATCAAATCTATTGTAGTCAAAGTAACACAATCAATCCATGACAGAAACCAATTATTGATGACTTATCAGATGTTTGTTCCATCCTCAGTTCTATACAGTCTATGAGGTAAAGCAGCCGTCAGGTGTCAGAGGTGAGGAAGTTTAAATCGGGAGGAGGGCAGCTGTCCGTCGCGTCAGCTGTCAGAGCTCAGCTGACCGACGCCGAGGACCTAAAGCTTCACTTCAACTGTCAATCCAAACATGATCGAATCACAACGTGGCCGATCAGCAGTGATTTATCAAATGTGATTCAATGTCATCAATAAAACATTCAATCAATCTACAATCAAATCAACATTTGTATATTTGCTCCTTGACAATGAAAAAACAACAATTCTCATTTAATCAAATCACAATTTCTGTCAATTGAAGTAATTCTGATGAATTAAATCCTCTTTGGTACCTCACAGACAAAGTTCAGGAACAAAATCCGTTGTTTTAATCATCAGTCGATGAAGAACCAATGTTTGTCTGAGGAGGAGGAGAGTTCAGCATTTACCCTTTCAAAGACTGAAGAACATTGAGGGGAACACCTGACAGACGGAGTTCAGGGAGAGTTGAACCCTCCTGACTGACAGGTAATCCTGTCAGGTAGCATTCAGGAAAATAACCCCAGTGTTTCAAACACAGTTTGACATTCTAATAAAGTTTGTTGAAAAGTATGAATGGTCCTTTAACATCAACTTTATATGAGATGAAACCTTTTCAGGATGAGTTTGTACATTTAACACTCGGTGTTGTTGACATGATGTCATCCTGACAGGCAACGTTTTGGGCTCGCTAAACCTTCTGTTGAACCTGCAGGTGGTGCTGAAGGCGGAGGGGAAAGTCCACAGTGTCACACTGAGGGACGTCCAGCTGAGCGAAGCAGGACAGGTCAAACTCACTGCCAAGGACTTCCAGACTGACGCCAACATCCTCGTCAGAGGTGAGGCGCCGCTGCCGTCAGCCGATTCCACTCAGGGCGTCTGTCCAGACCCACTCCAGGATAAAAACAGATCTAATATCAGGCGATGTTGTTTTCCTTGTGATCAGAGCCGCCGGTGGAGTTCACCAAGCCCCTGGAGGACCAGACGGTGGAGGAGGAAGCCACCGCCACGCTGGAGTGTGAAGTTTCCAGGGAGAACGCAGAGGTACGATGGCTCAAGGACGGGCAGGACATCCGCAAGACAAAGAAGTACGAGATGATCTTCGACGGCCGCAAGAGGGCGCTGCTCATCCACGACTGCACCCTGGACGACTCCAGGACGTACGCTTGTGACGCAATAGACTTCAAAACCACCTGCTTCCTCAACGTTGAACGTGAGTGAAACTTCAAACCCGTTAGATTCTGTTCTAAGACTGAACGCAGCCCCGGGGGGGGTCGGCCCCTCCAGCAGCTGATCAGCTGACCTCTCTGTCTTCACCCCGGCAGCTCCTCATGTCGAGTTCTCCAAGCCGCTGCATGATGTCGAGGTCAAAGAGAAAGAATCGGCCAGGTTTGAATGTGAAGTATCCAGAGAGGACCTCAAGGTGAGCCCGGTGCACATCGACCAGGAACTGTTGATGGTGGTTGTTCAGTGCTCATCAGTTTTCCACGCTGTCCTGCAGGTCCGCTGGTTTAAGGACGGAAGTGAAATCCGGAAGGGGAAGAAGTACGAAATTATTGCTGAAGGTCGCAAACACGTCCTCGTCATCCACAAGTCTGTGTTTGACGACGAGGCCGAATACGAATGTGACGCAAAGACGTCCAAGTCCTCCGGCATGCTGACGGTTGTTGGTACGTTCACAGACACAAACGGTTCCTCCAAAGTCAGCTCGGTTCTTCTTCTGATCCGACCACCGATGTGTCTTGTTTGTCTCTGCAGAGGAGGAGACCAGGTTCAGCAAGAACCTGTCCAACGTGGAGGGAACGGAGACGGACAGCGTGAAGCTGATCTGCGAGGTGTCCAAACCCGGCGCCGACGTCACCTGGTACAAAGGAGACGAGGAGCTGCCGGAGGGCGGCCGCTACGACCAGATCGTAGACGGGAAGAGGAGGATTCTCCTCATCCAGGACCTGAAGCTGGAAGACGCAGGAGAGTACAACTGCAGGCTGAGTCCAAGCGTGAAGACGTCTGGAAACCTGAAGATTAACGGTGAGGAAGATCGACCATGTTTGTGATTGAATATTTTGATTTGAAGATGAAGTCCTGATCAACCTGGTCGGACGATGTCGAGACAAATCTGACCGCCGCTCTCTGTCCCTGCTGCAGAGCTGGCGGCCGAGTTCATCTCGCGGCCTCTCAACCAGGAGGTGGTGGAGGGCGAGCGGGCCGAGTTCACCTGCTCCGTCTCCAAGGAAACCTTCGACGTCAAATGGCAAAAAGACGACAAAGAGCTGGAGGAAGGAGACAAGTTCCAGATGATCAGCGACGGCAAGAGACGAACGCTCGTCATCAAGAACTGCGAACCAAAAGATGAGGGAGGCTACACGGTGCTGATCGGCCCGAACAGAGCCAGCGCCGACCTCACTGTGCTCGGTAAGCTCCGCCCACTCACTTTGAATCGTCTTCAACTTTATTACGAACTTTTCTTATTCTAATCTTCGCAGGTCGGCTGACGGTCTGTCCAATACAGATTCTACTGCAGAATTCAATTCATTTTATTATAATTTCATATTATTTAGCGAGTTCGTGCCTGCAGCTCCTCCAGCTGTCACTGCTACTTCCTGGTAGCTCCAGACCAACAGTGAATATGAACAACAA
>CAAKHC010018951.1:9599-49108 GCA_901007825.1 Macroramphosus scolopax
TTTAAAAAAAAAAATGTATTAAAGGACGTGGTGACACACGCACACACACACACACCTGCAGTGCCCAGGGAGCCGTTGGGAGTTAGGTGCCTGACCCAGGGGTATTTCGGCAGTTGATGGGAAAGTGCTGTTCCTTTTCTCCCCACGTCAACATTTGACTCTCTCTGTCTATGATCTTTCAATACTAAGACATCAGGCTGCAGCTGCCTCTTAATGGCAACATGTTAACCAATTCCTGAGTCCATACTGAGGGTGAGGAAGCTGATCCACATGTATGTAAATGCCGGTGGAGCTTTTTTTCACAGGGTCTGATGGGAAACTGATCGCATCACCACAAGGGTCAAAACTGGAGACGGCATCAAAAATAAATCCTCTGTTTCACCAAAAACCCACAACACATGTTATGACAGTAGTTACCATGGTGAGTACACAACAATACACACACTCAGTGAAGATACAACACAAAAACCATTCTAGCTGTGCGGGTATCTCCCAAAGATCCGCATTAAAAAAAAATACCTACGTCAAATGCGAACGACAGAATACAATAACACACCACAAATTGTTATCCAACTTGCAATGAGGGGAACAAATGAGAAGTAACACCAACTTTCACATGGATATCCTGAGTTGTGTATCATGCCGGCAGCTGGGGCATGTATAAACATGAATATAACATCCGCTGATATTATTTGTGTAGCGGTCTAACTCATCTCCTGGTCTTTAGCATTAAATCCTCCACATGATCCGCATCACAAGCCCTGTTGCCTTCTAGTCTTGTTAAAGCCACTTTAAGTCCATCAGGCATCAATCAGAAAAGGAAGCATGTCACATTTCCTAAACATTGGGAGATTTGGATGTTTTAATGTCACAGAAATACATCTCAGCAAAAGAAAAAGTCATGAGAAGGGATCATTCTCCTGACGATGTTTAATGACTGGATTCCTTCTTAAAGTAAGGCCATGTGCAGCCACAAATTTAGTTTTCCAAATACCTGGTTCAAACAAAGAGTTAAAAAGCAGTGAAACACAATCTGCAGACAGATGCTAGGAAGACTGGAAGGAGAAATAAAGACAATCGGGGCAGAAAGACAAAGGGGGAGGGATAGTTAATCCTTAGGGTAAATATTTAACAAGCTCAGCAATTACAGTGAGGGTAGAGACCTAACATGGAAGAGGAGGGAATTACAGCATGCTGACTGTCAGCACACACACACACGTTCACATAGACCTACTTTTGCATCTCCTTAAAAATGCTGAAAATATTTGATACCAAGGCCAAAAATAATATTTTTCAATCATGGGTCAAAGAAAAATAATTATTTACATTTTTGTGGAATTCTGTGTAATCCTGTTATGATATGCATTAGGACTATGTCCCCCTAAAGGGATCTAACTGAAGCAGCACAGCAACTGTGCACATTGGAAAGCAAATAAAACGGCATATGGAGTCATCTCAGGTCATATATTTCATTGTGCATGTAAACACTTTTGCTTTTCATTTACACACACAGCCTTGGGGTATATTTACATTTTGTGCAAAGGTAATCATTATTCATTGTGCTCCACCCTAGAGAAGTCATGCAACCAGCATACCGCCTGACAAATACTCTTCATCCTCCCCTCTCTCTGTAAACCTCCATAGACCCCTCATATCTGAGACACCCAGGCCTGATCGTTTAAGGGTGTAAATGAGATCAGTACATATTTTAAAAACACTAACAAATTATAATTTTCATCTTTATTGTCCTGTGTCTGAATCCTGTATCATCTTGAAATCACATCTAACTGAACTGCACAGAAGTCAAATAACTTCGCTTAGTCCCCCTAGTGGACAAAAGCAGAATTACATCAGTATAAATGTGGGGAAAAAAACATCATCCCTTGTTTAGGATGCTTTTTATAAAGGCCAAAACAAAACAATAAGGTTGTTTTGTTGTGGTTTTATATCATGTATTAAGTGAATGATTCTAGTTAAAGAAAATCAGAATGGAGCACGGCTGTTGGTCCAAACCACAGGAAGGACTTGTGTTTGTTGCTCATCTTCATTGTATCTGGAAAAGCTCTGGCCACACTCCATGTTTAAATATCAGTGGAAAAACTACAAGTGTGAGAGACAGCTCAGTTGGCCAAAGAGAGGGCGGGCAGAGAACGCAGATGTATACAGAGCCAAATCCCTCAGTTCCACTCTAATTAATCTCATTAGTGGAGCATCAAAAGACAGCTGAGCAGGTCACTGCTGCTGCCGATAACAAGACATGCCTCAATAAAAAAGGAGTGGAGAAGAGAAGCTCCTAAAATAATTCAAGATAAATTCATTAACCATTTAAATCAATATGTGAATATCACATACATCATGTGCTTGCTTAATGTACCTCTGGGAAGTGAGTAAGAGAGATGTATGCAGGAGCTCTTTGCACTGCCACAAAGGCACAAAGGCGTCTAATGCTTTTACACAATTTTAACACACCTTTGCCAACTTTTGTAGCTTCACACACCTTCATTTTGCAACCATTCCCTCTGCAGCTCTCTTGACAGCCCCTGCATCACTCCTCATTGAGGCCGTGGTGGCGCTCTTTACCTCTGCGTGATCCCTTATCCTGGAAAGGCACCTTTAATAAGTCCGATTAGCACCTGTACTGCGACTTTGCGTGATGCCTAAGCTAAATGAGTAATGCGAGTGAGTGAGTGAGTGTGTAAAGTTACATGTGTCCAGCTAACTGGATGCCAGTTGTTGGGTGTCATGACATACCAAGGCAGTGGATAATGGAGATTAAGGATGCTTCAAGGATGAGCAAAGTAGACGGGGAAAGAGGAGAGCCTGACGTTGTCTGGAACCGCCAGGGCCCCGTGTGATTATGAAATCTATGGAGCTATTTTAATATCTTTGAACATGTTTGATGCCCCCCACATGACTCCTCTCTGTAACCTGCAAGCTTAATAACTAGACAACAGTTATTATGACCTCTTTGCAGCTCCTCCAAGAAACCAGCCTTTGTTGAGGACTTTATTTCTACCCTTAGGACTGGGAAGCAAGTGAGCCTCACAGGACTGCTTCCTCTACACTGCCCTCACTCATCCTCTGTCTACTTTATCACATGCAGTTTTCTTGGCAACACAGAAGGATGTCTTTCCTAAAATAAAAATGTACCAGTTGTTATTCGGAGCTGTTTCATCCAGTAGCGTTTGTGTGGAATCGGCAGGCCACCGGCAACATAATTCTGAATCGGACCATGAATATCTAAAGGCGCGAGGAGAGGATGGTGAGAGGCTGGGAAAACAAGTGCAGGTCTTAATATATCTTTCTGTGACATGTGACTACAACTCACAAAGGGATGATAGAGATGTGTGTAGAAATTATTGGCCTATAACACCTCATCATATCTCCTCCACTATTCTTCTCTCAACTAACTCGTAATAAAAATTCAACACAAGAAATATCCTGAGAATAAAATATACTGAACAAGGTTTACAAAAGGAAAAGAAAACTTATCCTTGGTCCCTTGCAAAAAGATCCAATTAGCTTCGAGACATGAGACCATTACCATGCAGGCATGTTCCAGATCTTATTTTCCCTTAAATTGTGATGAGATAAATAGACAGAGATCCTCACTACTGACAAATGAAAGAAAGAGAGTTGAGTGTGTAGATGAATATACTGTAGATAATCTCTGTCTATATCTGACACTTAATTGTCTGCAGCGTTTGACTGATAAAGTTTAGGAGTTTGCATGATAGTTTTCAAGATTTACAATAATTTATATTACAAAAGGTTATATTCTTCTAATACCAGTATATAAGTATTTCTAGAGCGAATAATCATCACTGCTGCAGATGTTATTCACATTTATGAAGTTGTGAATACTCATGTCGCTCTCTGTCTCCATAGATAGATCAGTTTTATTTTCACAAACGTAATCATTCTATTAGATTCAAGCTGGAAACATCAAATTACAGATATCCCAATATTAAACCCATATATCAGTGAAACCCAGCTCCATTCACATTAACACACACACACACACACACACACACACACACTTGCATGCAAGCCACTGCAAATGTAATCTTCTGACCTTGGAAGAAACTCTTGACGCGGAGGTAGGAAACTGCGAGGCGCAGCACGGAGAGCTTGTCCAGCTTTGAGATGACATCTGGGGGGAACGGCAGCAGGCTGGCCAGCCGGTCCAGCTCCGCGTTCAACCGGTCCCGGTGCCGCTTGGACGGGTTGGTTTTCTCGTTTGAAGAGGACGGCTTCCTGATGATGAGATTGGAGAGTTTGGGTGAGCGAGAGATAGATGTCAATGTGTGTATCAGAAGTCCTGTGTTCACCTATAAACTAAGAATACTTTGAACTAAATGGACCCCGATACAGACTTGCAAGGTGTTTCACAAATACTCAACTGGACCGAGAAGCACCTTAACATGCAGTGATTGACGGCAGCACACAGAAGGATCTGCTCGTGAACTGACCTTGATGCATCCTACTGTTAGTAACACTAGCAAAGTTAGTAAAGTAACACTACATGACAGGCATGTTCATTAAGCTTCTGCTGTCAGCTTGTCGAGCCCTGGTGATCTTGAACTAAAAGATAATATCATCAATTATGAAAATCAGTGACACACATTTTCTAAATTCTAAGTGGTGTCTGTCCTGTATTTAATCAATCATGCCATAAAACACACTAATATGTATTCAGTGGAACAATGCCTGACTTTTTAATGTTTGACTTTTTTGTTATTTTTAAGACGTGGCGTCTTAATAGACTCACTTCTCACTGACGTTCAAGCAGCAGCGAACTCACTTTGCCATCCCGAGCTGACACGCACGAGCAAGTGAACCAAACTCTGCTCAAGTCCCTGTATTAAACTGCACAGATACACCCAAAAAAAATATCAAGTTTCACCCTCTATAAAGTCATTGTCAATGTAAGATTGACACTTGGTTATTTGTGTATTTTTATTTAGTGTACCGCAGTTCGACCAGCTGAACTTAACACGAACGGCATATGTAATGGTCAGCTCCGATTTCCACAGCTGAGAGTTTCTGTTCATCTCCAGAGAGTCAAAATACTTTTATATGAACGCTTTGAATTCGTTTTATTCCCATGACCTAACTGATGATCGGCATGCGCAACAAGTTGCTGCAGAAAAATATATAATAAATTAGAGTGTCAGGGGTGAAATGGGCTTTTTTTTTAAAAATCTTCAAACATTTGTTTCAACTGAATTAAGGTTAACTTCATTTGTAACTTCAACAAACAAGCATGAGGAACTAAATTACCATAACAGCATTACTTTACCCTGGTAAACAGAAAATTCAGTGGATATCATGGAGTTTGTGGCGTAACTGGAATTTCAGTCCAGCAATGATTTGATGTGGCAAAGTTTTCTTCTCAGATCAGAAGCGAAGCCAAAAGCAAAACATGAAAACTATATAAACACCGCAAGACATGTTTAATTACCCGTCTTCAAGATCATATGCAACTCACTGACTCACTGTCGTGACATCAGACAGACAATATGTCCAAAACAGTCTTCTACATGACAAACTGTCAACACCATGAAACAATGAACACTATGACTCATTCAGTAAGTCAGCAAGTAAAAACATCAAACTTACAAATGTACTCAAAATAAACGCCAGAATTCATCATAAATACAATATTTCTGATGTGATTTATGTATTAAATGGTCACTTTAGACTGATGTGTAGCATTTAATTTTAAATCATTTTAACATTTGCAGTCACTTCCTGTGATTCACTAGATTCTATCAACCGTTTAATAAACAACGCACCAGCAACATGTGCAGTCACTGAAACACACAGCAGCAACCATGAAACAATTGCAGCATACTTAACTGTTTTTGGACGGGCTTCCTCCTCTTTCTGCCCGCATACATGCAGTCTCCCGGAGGGATCATGATCTTGCGCTCCGTGGAGGTAACAGGTGCGCTACGGATGAGACGGACAGGACATAAACTTTAAAAGTGGCTGCTGCAGAGAAACCCAACACATGCGCGAGATAAACACGCTCAGACTGGTTTCTGCACATAATTGCATTAACAGACATTCATTGAGATGAATTGCGAAGTAAAATCTCCGGATCCCTTCAAATATAAGTGAAATAGGCAATAATGAGACTATAGCTAGGATGAAACGAAATAATGTGTGTGAAGTGTAGACTATGTTATAAAAGCTTAATAACATGCTAATAATTGCAAAGTTACACACCAGAATATCACACTGGAAAATGTATTAATACCTAATGAATAGTTATGAAGCGCAGAAGTCCTGCCGCATCTTTAAAAACAAGCGTGTCCCACTGCAATTATAAAAACGAATGAAATCACACCCAAATATGAAAGTAAAAGCACTAACCCAGTCGCTCTCTGGATATCAGTTAATTCCAGTATAGTGTCTTCTGTTGAACCACTTGAGGTGCAGAAAAGAGATGAGTCTCCCAGGGTGCACCGGTTGGACTCGGTAATGCCAAATGATAAATCCAAATGAAATCATATAAATCGGAGAGGTCCTGAGTGAGCTCCGAGCTGATGTTTTCATCAGCTTTGCACTGCTCGGGGCAGATGTTGGCTGATGCTTTATACCCAATTGAGTCGCCTTCACTTCCTCGCGTTTCAGGTGGCGGATTCCTCTGAATGACATGTCGAAGCTCTTCGCACGCAACTCTCTGCCTCACAAACGGAGCGCACACACAGGCGCGCACGCACAAGCGCACGCATTCACATAAACACACATACACGAGGTTTATGCTGCTTTTAAGTGTAGGCGGTGAATGGGAATCGGCAAATCGTATGTGTTTGTTTTCGTTTGGATTTGTGGCGGCTTTGCAGTCTTGTCTTAAAATTGTAAAAACTAGCCTTTGCGTTTTTCTCATTGAGGCGTTCATACATATAACCACTTGAATAACCATAACTTTAAGTGTCTACCCGCATTTATTTTTTTATTCTGTCTCTCAGCTTATATTTACTTTACAGCACAAAACACTCGACAGACAACATTCACCGTTGTGTTAGTGAGAAATTTGTGTTAAACTTTATTTATTTTTCCACTCAAATCCTTTAAATGTGAAGTTCGTTTGCAATTTTACGAGGAGCACATGAAAGTAGCAACAGCCCAGCTCACAGTCACGCGCGGGACACGTGCACGCACACACACATTTCATCTACAGCGCGAGGGGAGGGATCACACGCGATGGGCAGCCGAGGCACTAACACGGGGATTCACAGTGAGGCTGTCCGCGTCCACGGTGGACCGAACAGCGCTAGCGGAGCGGAGGACCTGAAGCCGTCGCAAACGTTGAGGATAGAAACATGTTGGAGGAAAAAAACTGCTGTATTTAAGTGATATTTCGCTGAAGGGGACCGCGCTTCTATTACACAGAAGTGCTTCAGTGGATGCGGCTTTCAGCAGCTCTCCGGGACAGATGGAGCGGCACCCATGCCAGGTTCATGGTGGACATGCTATTGGTAGTTTTCATCTGTATATTCAGTGGAATCATATTAAGGATTAACCATAGCGAATGTTTTGGTCAAAACTGTTATGTATCTTGCGTAGTCATTGTTACTTTTCCGAAGTTAACTATATTCCTGTGCATGGTTTTATTTTGAATTACACAACCGGAAGTGCTGTTACACTTGACCGAGCGAGCTTCGATCTAGTTCTGTAGAATATATCTGGCGATAAGACACGAAGAGACACACGAATACATTTATTTTATTTCATTTCATTTGACATGAATCTTACAGTAAGTAGAGCGAGGGGAAAATATAAAAGAAACACTATGATCTGTAATCACTGTTTTTCAGGATTAAATACTTGGTTAGTATCCTATGGGAACGCCACTGCCGAGGGATACAGATAATGCTGTTCGTTCTTTTAGAATAATTTTCTTACTCCTATAATATGTAACTCATAAGACAGACTGTCATGCCATTGCAACAAAATGCAAACCCAGTGGGATTGTATGTCCGTTGCAGCTACCTACAACAATAACTGGCTACTACTGACATTAAAGGAAGGACAACGACAGTATTGTTTATGAGTCCATACACTGATCAATGGCACACAATGGCCTGACAACTAACACATGTATGGCAAGCCAAATGAACATTTATGATTTTTTTTTTACCTAGCTGATCTCCTCCAATTAAAATGAACTCAAAACTTAATTTTCTGTTTGCTTCTGCTTTGTAAATAAATGATTTTGTATCCTTTGACTTGTTCCTTTTTTTCTTAAGCCTGCTTGTAACCCCAATAATGCATTCTAATGAAATCTAGCTTGTAGTTGTAACAAGGAGAACATGTGATGGAAGTGTGCTGCACTGCCACCTGGTGTACACATCTACGCACTACATTTAATATACATTAACTTACAATGCTCAGTGTGTTTATGTGAAGTAAATCATCAAGACATACAGCCGAGAAACAGTAATCCTCTCTAACTAAGATGAAACAGATGCATCTGCTTGGTGATCACACAAAACAACAGAAATAAGAAAATACCTGTGTGGGGCTGGGAGGAGGGGGTTGATCCTATATAGTCGTATAAGAATTAGAGCTGGCAGGACACTGTATAGTCACATGGACAAGATGTGATGCTGCGGCTCCACCTGCTAAGTCTCTAAAGCTCTGCGAAATGTAGCTAAAACTTTAATCTGCAAGCAAATGAAACCTCCTGAGGTCAGAGGGCCTGTTGGCTGTGGGAGTGCAGAGTAAATCACTGTTTAATCACCACTGCTGCTCAGTAATGTGAGACCTGACACATTTGTTGTTTTAACAACGACTAACACAACAGCCTACTACTGCAAGGCTGATGTGACAAGGAAACCTGGAAGAGCTTGCATTCAAATCTCATCATTATCCCCTCTTTCCAGACTGTTTTCAAATCTTTGTGCGCAAAGATGATGGAAGCTTTTGTTCGGAGAACACTTTGGCAGAGCAGATGGCTGTCTGTCATGTTGTTGTATCAAAGGGTTGCTCCGGAGTGGTTCCGTTATTTGTTGGAGCAGTTGGAGCTTGGTACGTGAAGAGCTCATAAGGTCATGTTAACACTATCAATGGGTGCCATTAAAGCTAGTGGGATGCTTCGGTATCAATGCAAATCCACTCGCAACACTATCCAAGCTGCCTTCCAGATTAGCCCTGGCTTAAAGCTCTGCTAATGCTGCTGGGGCAGACCTTCGCACGCAACCGTGTGTGTGTGCGTGAGTGCATGTCTTTGTCCAAATGTGTCCATGTGGCTAGATACACTTCAGAATAAAGGCAATGGAGCCAAATACGACTCACTGAAAGCCACCTGCCAGGTGCAATATTGTGGCTTTCATTGATTGAGATGTCACTGTTCCCGTCACCATGGGATTTCAGCGGACGTGCAAAGCTGTGACATGACATGTCTGATTCTAATGGACATTAATCATTGATGGGAAGGACGATATCCAGAAGCACAGAACATACACTCATTTCATCTCTGTCACTATCATTTAGGGCAAGCTCTTTTTGATATCATGTGGTACATGATTGCTCAGACAAAACAAGACAAACCATTTAAAAGATAATTAAGACATACAGCCCACAGCAATATGAGACAGCTCGTTACCTCACACATGAACAAGTGCGTTTATATCAGTAACCTTGTGAATATGTGACAGAAGGAAACTTGGTGGATTTGCAGCTGCTAGCCTACATTCAGTCCAATCATAACAATGGGTGGGGTCAGTAGAGGTGCAAAGCTCCCCTGCAGATGACCCTGAACTCAGAGAGGATGCGGAGGGTTCATAGTCTAGCAAGTGCAAAGCGACAATAGTGCCGTCAGGATTTGTAGAGACAGAATATAATCCATGACAGCAGAGAGTTGTTAATGCTGCAGACCAGCTCAAGAGGTCTTGTTAGGTCTCTCCTGCCCCCTCGGATCTGCAGGAAATCAGACATTAACATACAAATACACGCACTCGCATTCCAGCGTGCATTAATTCATACAAAACAATATTTCATTTGCAAATGGTGAAGTCTAATCTAATCTACTGCACACACGCTTACTGACCCTGAAGTGTCTATTACTGTATTTGGGGGATGTGATGCGTGTTTGAGTGTTAACGGGGGGATATTAAATCCATATGACAGCAAAAAAAAAGAAAAGCTGGGTGTGAATAAAGGTCTGACAAATAATCCAGGATTACAGAATCGTGCATATTGGACCTGGAATGTCTTCCAAACGATTCATGAAGTCGGAAATCATGTTCGGAAGCCTGGCCTCCTAAAATCAGATTTCTATTGATCGCAGAGAAAATGTTCGCCTTCATCAATGACTGTGAAAACAGCATTCTTGTTTCAAACTCTGCACATACATCATTCTACATGTGGAGGCTCTAACATTCAACTGCAGGAACAGGAAGAAAAAATCGTTTTGGAATGGAGGTGGATTTAAAAAAAAAAAAATAACATGCCTGATCTGTAACCTGCATAATTTACGCCACCAAACTGCAGCTTTGTGTCTTTAAAATAAACCCCTCCAGCTGAATATGACTTTAAAGGCTGTGCCATTGATGTTATGTCAGACAGAATATCCCTAAATTGAGCAAAGTATTATTAGTATGCATCACAAACTTGTGCTTTGCTGTGATATTTCTTTCAGTCCTGGCATGAAGAGCCGTTTCAATCACTCTGAGAGGGAGAATCGTACGTTGGGACTCTGTGGGGATAATCTTTTGTTGACATTTTGGATTTGGTAGGTCATTTTGTGGTCAGACCAAGGGTCAGATAGAGGTTTTCCTCCTCTTATACTCCCGTCAAACTCTCTGTAATCTGCTCCACGCTGCGGCTGTGGCTCTGACTCGATGTGTTTGAGTGTGGGGTACGCAGAATGAGTGAGATAGCGGAACGGCCGGAGTGTTGTGTAACACCCAGGATGCTGGGAAACCCTGGGAGCAACATGAGTCACTGTTGCAAGGATGAATGTTGGCTGGTGAATGTTGATGTGAAATTGGGCAGTAACTGTTTGTACAAACAATATGCGGGGCTGGAAGTGTTGTGCACGCTGGGTGTCGGATGCACTATAGCTGTTATTAACAAGTCTAAAACTTCCATGGATGTGTTCGAGTGCTGACATGTTTTCAGCATGGAATGGGAACAAGGTGTAAAGAGGAAGACACGATCCAGCTTAGAAAATAAAGTTTTATAATATGGTGTCACCATCTTCTCCGTAATGAAAGCCCCAGAGGGCTCGATCCTTCAATCTCTGCTGCGGACTAGATCAGTGTGACACACACACACACACACACACATGCATTTGCCATTGCCCTAGGTCGTGTACGTTTGAAAACCGCACTGGCTTGTACAGCCAGAGGCCATAAAGTGAATTTCCTAGTAATGCCTTTTGGAGTCGACTCCTCTATATGCAGCAACTCCCGTAAAATAGTAAAATAATGACTTACCCTCTCCAAGGGAAGACGGATAGATTATCATTACAAAGGTTCATTGCATGATGCCTCTATAGACACTCAATGAATATGCAACAAATATCAGAGGGCCAGAAATTGTCAAATTCTACACATTACTAACAGATGAAGGTTTATCAAGCAAAAGTCACAAAAACAATGAAACATGTTTACCTATAATAGTTCAGGATATCATCTAGGAAACTGTCAGCTAACTTCCAGCGTCTGGGGAGTCAAGCTTCCACCACCTCTGTCCTTGATTGCCATAGCAATGCTGCTCATTTCCTTATCTGAGTGGGTACTTGCGTCTCTGAACATCACAGTTGTTGATATAAAAGAGGCAGATGGTTTATCAGACAGGCAGACTGTGTTTCCTAAACTGAGATTTATTACTCAGCCTGTGTTGACCTCAAAGGCCAGATTCTATACAATTGACCCCTGTCTTGACCTGTCGAGATAGAAAACTCCATAACAGTTAATCTGGATGTATCCAACACATTTGAAATGTATTTGTTTGTCATTAAGTGAGACGGAGGCTCTTTAAACCACCTGCATTCATTTTAGGTTTCTTTAGTGTTTCTGTATGTATTCAGCAAAGCAGCAGGGCTGAGGATCGGAAACCTGGCGCTGCAGAGGAAAGTTAATCTCTTCTAGGGATCTTAACCAAGGCTTTAACTCAGACTGATTTCTTTTACCACAGACAAGAGACCACTTTGAGGCAGACATCTTGGCTAAGGTCGCCTGGTTCTCAGCAGTTGCAGGGGTAGTTGAAAATCCAGTCTGAAAGAAAAACAGTTAGATCATCATGAAAAACATGTTTTCTTTTACTATTCATTAAAGAAACCTTTATGCTGAGGATTATGGCAGCTGAAGTTAACTTTTCATCTCGTCTCTGAAAGACTTCTTTAATCTTCAGTCACATTTCTGACTTTGCAGAACGCGAGCACCCATGATGGACGTCTGCTGTTACTTACTGCAACACAACTACTGTATTGACAACTACAAACAACTTTATATAATATTATTCAATCTAATCAAAACCTCGTGTGAGTGAAAGCAATTTAGAGGAAATTGAATGAGTCACTTCATTTGCTGCCCGCACGCCACAGCGCTGTTAATATATTCCATTTGTATTGCTCTCTCTCTCCCTGCATACAACCATCACATGACTTCAATCTGAGCATGCTGTCTGACTTCAATCTGGCCGTCTACCACAGCCCTGGACAGGAAAGCTTTCCTACACTGAGTTATGCTTTTTATTAAACTGCTCAGGATTCATGTCGCCAGCCTGTCGGGCCAGTCTGTATCCAGGTCATCAATAATCATTTCAGCAACGCCAGCGTGTTGTTGTTTGGTCATGTTTGGGGCGGCCAGAGCCGCTCCTTGTTTTAAATCAAACCATATATCAGCTGATCTCGGTGCTGGAGGGTTCAAAACACAAAAACACCAGAAATATTTCAATTATTTGCAACTGAAAACGTTCAAACCTCGATTTGACGAGTCCAGATTCTGATCCTGAGATTCACAAACAACCTGGGCAATGGGATATCTGCTAAACACTGATTTATTTACAGGGCCAGTGTGTAAACGTTGAGGTGTTTATTGGTAAAAATATAATATAATATTCCTAATTATGTTTTGATTGTTGTATTATCACTTGAAAATAAGCTGTTGTGTTTTCGTTATCTTACAATTCGTCCTTCATATCAACATCTGGAGCAGCTCCTCTGCAGAGCCAGCAGTGTTTCTACAGTAGCCCAGAGTGGGCAAACCAGAGCTGCAGACGAGGGTTTAAGACATGTCATCACCAGAAGTGAGGTCTTATTCACATCTAAAGATCTGTTTCCTTAATTGAAAAAGGATTGTACATGGTTTCAATTAATATCACATTTATAATTATTCAGTTAGTCGGGTTTGTGTTAAAAACTCACACGGTACAGGAACTGAAATAAAAAGGTTGGAAGTCAAATTGTCTTTATCTGACATCACGGCATATCAGCAGACTTTCACCAGCAGAGGTCACACATATGAAGGTTTGGCAACAAAGCAGGTATCAAAAGACTCCACGGTTCAGTTCCCCTGGACTAGATAATAGTAATCATCTTTGAACTGTTTTAGTTTTATTTATTTCTTTCTAGCCCAACTTTACAACTGGACGGTGTCACGCTGATAATTTATTGCATAAACAGACGGTCACTGCCATCTTGTGGATGTGGAGGGAAGATGGTTTCACAGCAAACCCTTTGATTTTTTGGATTTACATAGCAAACCTGGACCTGAAGTCTGGTTTCCAACTATCAACAAGTGCTGATGTCTTGTCCAACAGGAAGCTGTGATGAGTTACTTTAACCGTGCTGGGGGAAGGGGAACGTATTGCAGCGCAGCGGGGCAGACTGAACCCAGAGCCCGGCTCAAAGCTGCTAACCTTTCTGTCTGATGACTGCTGTAATGCCCTTTTTTAACATTTTCTATAAGTTTTCAGACAAGAAAGTAAACATTTAGATTTGGTTTATGTCAAAAATTTGCTCTGACTTTGCAGATGACACGGCTGCAGAGGAACATGAATGCAGTTTGTTACCTGGATGAGGTGTCCGATGGTCGTCCATCAACAAGACGTCTCTTTTCATCTTGACAATGCTCGGCCTCATGTCACTGGGTTGTGCACCGCTTCCAGAACCTCGGGTATGTCAGCGTGTTCCTGTCCCGAATGACATCAATACACGCTGCACAGGTCGTGTGGAGGAATGAGACAAGACAAGATACATGCAGACCAGCTTCTTATTGAAACACAGAACTCAGTGTACCTCTTTCAAACTAAATGTATACTGTATGTGCAAATACTTCAATAATATATTCAACAGCAAAATACATTACTTATTGCATCATCATAATATTATTTATTCATGTAAACACATTTATGATTAAACATTAAACATTTTTTTTACAGAGTGGTCCAAAAGTTTAAGACATAAAAAGAGTAGAAGAAGCAGTCGAACAGACTGAATGACTTGAATATTGCCTTTTCTTCTTCCACAGTTTCCCCATCATTGCACGTATTAATTAATACAACTGCTTCAAAGCCTCCTCTCTAAGTGTTCTATTATTCTCTTCTTTACATTAAATATGCTGTATCTTTCACATTCATTGAGTTAAGATCTCTTCTTCCTCTCTTTCTCCCTTTGTCAGACTCACTGCTCCATACTAAGATGTTGCAGTAGATGTCGCGCATCATAGCAAGAAACATCATTCCATACATCACATTCTTGGTCAAGTAGCAGCAGTGGACCAGACTCAGCCAGCTGTCACACATCTGCTGCTTTAGGATCCATTAGATCTCTAGGTAGAGTTGTCCTTCCTATCAGGGCTTTTAATCCGGGTCGGGTTGGTTTTGGAGCAACGTCCTCTTGTGCCAGCACCTCTGTTGTTTTGGGACACTGGTGAAAACGTTATTTGTGCCTCGGCGACGGGTCATCAGCATCTTGTGTACGTCCTGGACAGGTGGTGCCCTTTCATGTTGGTATCAGGACTGTCAGGTTACCTCTTGTTGGAGGAACGAACCTGGTGTCTCATCCAGTTAGTTGGGGCTGATGAAGGAAGAGGGAGAGAGATGACGATGTAGTCTCAACAATTTGTTGTTAAGAGCTTGTTACAGTTTTAAAGAATAGTTAAGAACTTTTGATGTAGCTATTAAGCAGGAACTATCTGCTAGTTAGCGTAGCTTATTAGTCTGACTAATACACATGTTATAAGTTATTTGCTTCAACCGTACAAAAGTGTCAAATTGTGTTTTTTTGGCTAAACAATGTCCTGACAATGGATGTTCACATCCTGGTCTCCAGGTTGCCTGGCAACTGCTGGTAAACAATCAATCTTTTTAGCAAGCTACACTCATTAGCTGCTGGATCTCGCTTCATATTCACCATACAGATGCATCGATTTCAAATTAGTTTATTTGAACTATTCCTTCAGCATTAAACACTCACAGCGTGGTTGTCCTGGTTGTCTTGTGTTACTGGCACTGCTTCCAAAGGATGACTGGAAGTTGTGGATGGTCTCTTGAAGGATCTGCCTCTCTCGGCCCTGATGAGGACAACCATTCTTTGTTCAAATTTACCAGTAAATAGGACGCTCTGCCTGAACTTTGACATATCTGGTCCCTCTGATATGTATCCAAACTGGTCTTCGATAACAATTCCCATCCTTATTATTCTGCCTTCATCTGCAGGCTCACTATAATAAAGTGTTGGGTTCTACTGTGGAAAACTGGAAGTCAGCAAATGAAGCTCAAAGAGCACTGGAAACAAAGAACGATGCAAAACCATATATGTTTAAACAAATGCACCTTCCCAGCGTTGAGCTCTGATATGGCAGCCAAGATTTGTTGTCTGGGTCCATCTGTTTTAATGCCCAGCTCCCTCAGGTCTCCATCCGTTAGAGTCAGGAAAGCCTCCATGTCCACCTAACGAAGCCATTGAAAGCAAAGTGGGTTTACAACCTTAATGAAACATCGAAATATGAGCAGGAACGAGCAGATCGTGGTTTTTCAAAGTCACTTCATGTAGTTTCTTTAAGTTTAAAGAAGGCGTGATAGACGAGTGTGTGGAGGAAACTTATCAAGTACGTTCAACACATGTGGGAAGGATGGGATTTTGACCAAGGAGACATACAAGTAATACAAATAACACGATAATGATTCAACCATAAAAACACATATTATAGTTGGAAGTAAGTATTTCTGGCACAAAACAAAGAATACCTCCTGTTCTTCAAATATTGGTTGGTATTTTTCCAGGGACAGTTTCTTCAAGATACTTGACAACTCATCTAAAAAATGTAGAGAGATGAATACACATAAAGTATCATTGAAGGTAAAGTTTGTAAACTTGGAACCCACATCAAGTGTTCCGAAGTTCATGTTGATTATTTGTTATTTAACTCTGGACTCAGCGTTGCATTTACCTTCATCTGTGATGGTTCCGCTGCTGGAGCCACCACTGCTCTTAGAGCGAGGATGAGAAGATGCTGAGGACAAGGAGTCTCCTGGCCCGACTGGAGGCTTGGGCGTCGGGGAAGGAGACGGGGTGAGAGTGGGTGATGTGCTCTTGGAAGTGGAGGAATTCCCAGACTGAGGTCTCCTCTTCAACTCCATCTTCTAAGAGGAATGAGATGGAACATAAGCCAGATGTCAGATAGAACTTTATAATTACTAAGGGGATAATGTTATGTTATACTAATGTTTGATCCCACTGTTCCATCAATAGAAGGAGTAGAGGAGGCCACGCTCTCAAGTTTGTCTGTTTTATACATTTAGCAACTAAGGACAGACAAGAAATAGAAGACAGACCCTCCTAGAGTGGATGTCAGAGGTGACCAGGCTGGGGTGGGAGGAGATGTCAGGGAGGCTGATATCCGGTAGCGGCAGGCCGGGGGCTGCGACTGGAGGTGGAGGTGGGCTCTGAGGCTGACTGTGCTGTTTCTCTGGGGCTTGCGGCTTCACATCTACCAGGCCGGCTGCTCTCTTCCTTTGGGCTGCTATCTGGGATAGAACGCTGTCTGCACTGCCCCCTGGGGGAAGAAAGAAGAGGGTGCTCTATATTGCAGGAATTGTATAATACATGTGCATATTGTGGTTTTCTGAGTGTGTTTGAACCTGAGCGGTTGTGAGAGTCCCGGTTGAGCCCTGCCACTCCATTGGAGCCTCCGGAGGAGTGGGGGGAGTGGTAGTGGCCGGAGTTGGAGGGAGAGGTGGAGGAGGGGCCCTTAGGGATGCTAGGAAACTTAATGGATCTGCTAACCACTCGACTGATAGATGTCTGAATAACAAAGGAACGGAAAGGTTATGATAGACATATTACGCAAACACAAACTGGAACAGACAGCTTTCATCAACACAAACACAAACACTCACAATATCTGAGTTCCCACTGCTGTTCAGCTTCCTCTGGGGCGGCATGGGCAGCCGGGGCGCTTCACTCTTTCCCTCCCTGAGGAGGCGTGAACGGTCTGAGTTCCACGGCTCAAAGTTGGACGGAGGCAGGAAGGGCGGGATGACGGCTTTAAGCTTGTCATTGGGCAGCCGGGTCAGGGGGGCGCCGCTTCTAAGCTAGACGAGAGTGACGATAGTCTTGTTACTACACTTCACCTAAAAATGATAACAATAATCCTCATGGTAAAGCAGTACAAGTACAAAGTACAATCCATAACTAAAATGTATCTATAGTAGTGCAGCAGCTTGTGCATGACAGAGATTGAAACCCAAAACCAGGTGATCATACTTGACAAAAATGCAGCCCCCTGATAAAACAGCCAGCCCCTCCTTACAAGAGACAAGCTGATACACTCTAATCTGAGAGGGAATTCAGTCTGTGTTTGACACATTTATGGGAATATGAGACACCTCTCACAGGATCATCTCAAGTTATAACTGTTAGCTGAAGGTGTGTAGGTACACTTCTTTAATACCCCTGTGAGCAACATGATATGATCAACTTAAAGCAGTTTGTTAAAGGATTAGAAGCTGAATAAATAACACCTCTTTGCTGTCACAAAGGCAGCTGTACAATATTATAGCTGTACTATACTTCTTTCTTTAAACAAAGTATTCCTACCATTGTAGTTATGAGAAAATCTTCCTTCTCCGAGGATGCCCTGCAGAGACCTGCAATAGGAAACGGACACTGTTTACATAGTTCTCTGCATGTAAACTATAACATGTGATCTGTTGTTTTATCCTCCCAAGTCTTTGCCTCCCAAACTCTGAGCTTCAATAAGGCTCACCGGTGTCTTTGCTCTTGACTGCCCAGGCAGTGCTGATGTCGCCCCCTCCCAGGGCAGGGGTCGGTGCTGGCGCCCCGTTAGAAGCACCAGCAAGCTTCATGTTCGCCTTCATTGTGGCGTCCAGGGAAGTGTCAGCATCATCGGGAAAAGGAGCCAGGCGACTGGATGAAAGGCCGTGTCTCAGAGTGTGAGTTAACTTGAGACGCCTGAACCGATTTGACATCCTGCTCCACCAGGACTGGACGAGGAACATGTAGCAGAGGTTTAATCATACACTGTGTGTTAGCTCATACACTCCTACAGAACAGCTCCAACTCCGAGATGTCAGTTAGCTTTCTTCAAATAACAGCATTTCTATAGAGCGATGGTCAGGATTTTAACACAGCCGTTCTAAAAGGGTCCGACAGGTGTGCGACTTTACCCGAAGGCCTCCTTTGTCGTCAGGTGGCGCAGGGACGTTGTTGAGGGAGTGTCTGCTTTTGGAGCGAGTCATTGACGCTCTGCCCCGGCGTTTAGACTTGTCCTTGTCTACTTGCATACACACTGATGCTAAAAGACGCACCAACTCCGTGTCTGTCGAAAACAAGAAGAAAAGAGAATTCAATGAGTGACGGGACATGATGACATCGCATAGACTGTGTTCAGTGCTTCTGTCCAGCCGTTGTTATCACAGTGTCTTCTGTGGAGGATAAATGTATGTTGACTGGCGATATTGTAATAAAATACTGGATACCTGGGTCGTTCAGCAGCATGACCAGATCGAACGCTGTGTATCCGTTCTTCGCTCGAAGGTTGACATCAGCCCCCTGACTCAACAGGTACTTGACAATATCTTTATTTCTGGAAGGGACGGGGAGAGAATACACGAGAAAGAATGTGAAACAAATCAATAATAATGTTATTCCTGCAACACAATCAAATATTAAACGCTCCGTGCTATCCCGGTTATTTGTCTTAGGCTATGCTATTTAAAGAATAGTAGCCTAGACTAACTCTTTGTCATTAGACTAGCACAGAAAGAATTGACCAGCAGCAGCTGCCTACCCGTGATAGGTGGCCTGCATTAAAGCCGTCCACCCATGAAGGCCGTCTTGTTTGTCTATGTCAGCATTCTTCTCCACCATCAACTGCACAACTTGTAATTGACCGCTCACTGCGGCCATCATGAGAGGGGATGCTCCCTCCTGATTGGATGAATTCACCTGCGTCGGGTCCTCTTCCAAGATTTCTTTGACTAGCTGGGAATTTCCTGGGTCAACATAAGCACACATGTATGGATACAATGGTGTGCAAATATACAGCCTTCAGTGTGTTTATTTACAATGCAAACAAACTGCAGCATTCATGTACTCTTGCTTTTTCTGTAAATATGTGATGGAACTCACCCAGCTTGAGGGCACTGAACACGTCTGGTCTTCTTCTGTCATCGTCTAGGAAGAGTGAATCAAGACGGAGAACAGAAAAGAGATTTCATGTGTTTGAGAACAACAGGCCTACTTGGCCAGAATCCCAATAGCTCAGTCCCATCAGTGTGTGTGTGTGTGTGTGTGTGTGTGTGTGTGTGTGTGTGTGTGTGTGTGTGTGTGTGTGTGTGTGTATAACACTGTTGGTAAAAACCTGAACTACTGGTGAGGAAAGCTGTCCAACATCAAAGAGGCTTTGTCAGTCTATTCTCTTAAGACGAGACCACGACAGTTGGCTTCAGTCTCACAAAGGTGTGAATTGCAGGGAATGACAGGATTTATTTAGCGATGACATTCTGAGAGCAGCAAGCCGACCTCACAGAGCCTACACATGCCACGTACTTCCTCTTTTTGGTTTTGATCTCCAGGTTGCAAACTCATCAGGGCTGAAAAAACTGGCAATGATGCATGAGCCCAATGTTGTTTTAAATATCTGTTTTATGTTGATTAACAACAACGTATTCATATATGATCATCTGATTATCATATGTTGCTTTTTAATAAAGTTATTATGGTTTCACTGTAAACCTTGCACATTATAATTTACTGGTATATCCTGGTCATGCCAGTAAAGCTACGGTACTTTGAAATTGATGCAGGGAGGGAAGCCGTACCTGTCTGTGGTCGGACAGTTGTGATGGAATCCAAGTAGGCCTTGATGTCTCTCTGTTTTAGCTGCATGGCGAGTTCAAAGGCTGTCTTGGACAGTACATTCACTCGGTCTGGGTCAGCTCCACGCTCCACCAGCTGCTGAGCAACAGCCACCTTCAAAACACACACTATTTTATTCATCAGCTGCTCGGTTACCTCAAAACAAAGAAGACACTTGCTCAGGATTGTCAGAATGTAAGGGCGCATATTACTCATCTCTCCAACCATTCATTGTTAACCCCACCTTCCCACTGAGAGTAGCCACCATCAGTGGACCCCAGCCGGTGGTCTTCTGGGAAAAGCCAATATCAGAGCCCCACTCTAGCAGCAGTCGTACAGTGGCCTCGTGGCCGTGCTGACACGCCACAATCAGGGCTGTAATGTCCATGAATTCTCGGGTGCCCCCACCTGCGCAGACATCACCACCTCCAAAACCAGCAGCGCTGCGGAAAGAAGGGACAGAGCCACATATAAAGGCCAGTCTGAGTCTAAAGATGTTTTTAACAGGTCTGTCAATTCAATTTTTAAGAGGGCTGAATGCCCAAACCTGCAGCTGTTGTTATTGTTCCCATTGGAGACAGCATCCGCAGCTATAGCCAGATGATCATTGTCATCGACGTGGGCCCCACTCTCCAGGAGAAGTTTGACTACATGGGTGTGTCCACCACGAGCAGCCATCGTGAGGACACTTGCACCCAGCCTGTTTCGTCCATTGATATCTGCCCCGTTCTCTAAGAGGATGTGTGCAACAGGCAGGTGACCAAACCTTGGTGGAGAAATAGACACAGAAAATGCAGGAGAAATATAATTTCATCTCCAGTTTCAGAAGAGTTCATCACTGATTTGTCACAAATGCATCATTCACTACACTGAATTGGACCATAAGGATGAAAACTGCCCAAACATGCAGAACATGTAAATCGTTCTCTCTCAGTCAGGAAAATGCCTACACATGTTGCATTGCTCTACGATGTTAAAAGGTGATGTGATAATACATGTTGCTCCTCCAATTAATAGTGACAGACTTTTTAAAATTAAAACTAGCTTAAAACTAGTTTAACAAATAGATATATTTAAGTATAGCAACTGTCTGCAAAAGGGAATTCATTACTTTAGACAATGACGAACAAGATAAATTGCTAGTTTTTTGAATGGGGTTTGGTTGGTGGATGTTGACACATCGCCTTGAGCTCAGCCCCACCTAGCAGCCTGCATCAGCGGGGTCCAGCCGTAGTTGTTGTGGCTGTCCACCGAGGCCCCCTTTCGTAGCAAAAAACGAACCAGGTTTTCATGACCGCTGGCCGAGGCGAATTGCAGGCCGGTGTTGCCCTCCTCGTCGGTGCAGTCCACCGGTACCAGAGACAACATGTCCGCGGCGGTGCACTCCGAACCAGCTTCTGACCGCAGCCTGCTCTGCCGCCCGGACTCTCTGGAGGCTCCGGGCTCCAGGATCCCCCTGGCCGTTTCATAGTCCCCCTCATCACAAGCACGGAAGAGCAGCAGAGAATTAGCGGGGACACCGAAATTCATGTCCTCTTTCTAAGTGTTATTCCGTCCCCATTGAACTTCAACTGGCCTCATCGACGATAACGGTCCGAAACTTTTCCTCTGTCACTTGTCGGCGGCCTGTGTTTGGAAATCATGACGCAAGGGCAAATCAAGTTTAGTCTGTAAACTCTTCCTCTTCTTCTCAAAACTACACCCGTGGGATGTTTTACAATCATACCACTTGAACCAATTCTTACTTGGTTTCTTGAAAACAGCGTTGTCGCAGCCGACCGGCTCCCCCCCGTTCCGTTACTTGTTTAGGAATCTGACCAGCATCAATAAAGTTACAATACAACACACTACTTCCGTTTTCACCTTTCAAAAGTAAAGAAAAGTAGATGTGCAGGTTGAGGACAGAAATCAGAGGACTTAATTTCTAGCACTACTTTTTTTTTAGCATCATCGTTCTATCCAATTTGCTGAGGTGCACCCTGGCAAATATAATATAATGATATAATATAATAAATATAATATCCCTTAAGTCAGTCAGGAGCGACAATCCATTTCACCAAAGAACAACAGGAGCAATGTTCCCATCTGTTTTTGTGTGGGTGGAAGGTGTATCTTGTGTACAAAGAGGTGAATTTCTTTGTTATTCGTCTGCTGTCTTGTTTTTTTTTTCTTTTGGTTGTTTGTGTCAATTTCACTTATTCATTTTGCTGAGGATCCACTGGAAGTCCCTGAAGACTTCAGGGTGATGCCAGACCTAACTTTGGCCTGCAGTCCTGGAAATACAGCCTGCCCTAATGCAGACACATAATACATTTATACACGCTTCACTGCCCTCCAGTTGTCTTAAATAGTCAATCAACAGTCATTTGTTACATTTTTTAAAGGTGACTTTTAAAATTAATTCTATTTATACTCTGATTTGTTTCAATTATTCTCTTATCCCAAACACCTGACGAGTGCCCTGAGCAATGAACAAAACAGTACTACATAGTGTTTAATTATCAAAAGCACTAGCAGTAACTATGGTATAAGTAATATGTGTTAGTAATAGTAGTTTTCTGCTCCAAAGACTATTCTAACCTAACCAACATTGTTGAAATGAAACAAGCAAGCTTAACGGATATTGTATCGTTAAATTACTTATATTCCATAATAATAGTCAAAGGTCGCCACTAGCTCTTCAATACGGCTTGGTTTATTAACACTAAATGATAGGTTGCAGCAACAGGAGTTTGAAAGTGTTTTAAATCTGAATCTTTACATGAATCAGGTTAATTTTCTAGATAATACATCCTTTACCTAGCCGTGATTTGTTAGACATCCGGTGCCGCAGGTGGCGGTATTCATCTATAACGTTTCCTTGTAGTCCTTCATAACAATCACAGAAGAAGAAATATTAGAACCCGGATGAACAGTATATATACAGGAAACAGGCCTCAATCAGTCCTTTTTGCTGAACAGCTACCCACGTTGGCGGCTTTAGTTCCTGGCTCACCGCTGTTCGCTTGAAATTCTTCCGAATAAGTCGGCCAGGAATTCTAACCATGGTAAGTTTTACTTCAGAAAAGCAGTGGCACATTTGTTGAGCAATTTTGTAAAATATTTGATAATTATTCAGCCTTGATGGTGCACATTTTGACAGTCTAATAGCAAGTGCCACCAGCTAACAGCTAACGTCATTGTCGCTTGAAATGCACGTCCTTCCACAAACCATTTACAACACGAGTATTTTAAAATACCTTAACGGTGGGTAGAAATTAACTGTTAATGCAAGAGAGCACGTTTTTTGTATTTTAAAACCTGCTGTACAACTCAGCTGGCCTGTTAAATTTTACCGCGGCAACCAATACTTGCTATGCTATTAGCATTTAGGTCGCCTGATCTTGTTTCTGCGAGTAATGGAAATTACTTAAAATTAAAAAATTCAGCTAAGCTAAATGGCTAAAGTTAACCAGTGAGTTAAGAGGAATTCCTTTACCAGTTTAACCAACTTTAGGTCAAGAGCTAGTAGACCACGAGCACATGCTGTCCTGTAGATTCATTAAATGGACGTATTGACTTCGGATTTCGTTAAGTTAAATGAAAATTTTGCTCACTGTATTAAAGAGCATGTCAAATGTTTTGTTGAAACGCATTCAATATTAACAGATGTTCCACGTGCATAACTGTTGATGCGTTTAAGTACTCCTGGACGTCCAAAGTTGTAGAAGCCGAAAAGCCGGTGATGAGGAAAATGACAGTTTCGAATGGTTGAGTCTTTTTTTAAAATATAGTTACTTGAAAAACTAACTTTAAAATAGGATTGTGAATATTATCCAGTGTAAGCATGCGCCACATCTGAGTGGTCCCATCAGTGTAGATATTGTAGTCATGGTGCCACCCTGTAACAGCAAATAACCAACGTGAAATCAACTACATTTGAAGTTATGTTCAATGCAACTTTTTGATCAAATATTTATTTTGCATACACAGGCTTTCAAGGACACTGGTAAGGCACCTGTGGAGACAGAGGTTGCCATTCACCGCATCCGCATCACCCTCACCAGCCGCAATGTCAAGTCTCTGGAAAAAGGTAAATATCAAAACGTTTTGAAAATTAAATAATGACCTTCGCGATGAGGATAAAAATTCCACAGTGACAAACCATGATGACTGTATACGCTATTCTGAGCCATGTTTTTACAAGTACCACAAAGTGAATGCAGTGTGCTTGTACCTGACAGTTTTGTCTTTTTGTAAACCTCAGTCTGCGCAGACTTGATCCGTGGGGCTAAGGAGAAGAACCTGAAGGTGAAGGGACCAGTTCGCATGCCAACCAAGGTACACAAATGCATGTGGTAGAACATTATCTTCTGTCTGTAAATATGAGATGCAATTCTTTTGTTGTGTATATTGTAATCTGCCATGATGGCCCGAGGACAGTAAAGACAGTCCTTCAGTATTAGTACAGGTGTCTTGAGTGATCATAGAAAAACTGTTTGGACTTAAATCAAGTTTTTTTCATTGCCAGAAACTTCAAATGTTCATTCTTAGCCATGAAAACAGAATATTGTAATTATTTAACTTGATACTAAGGCACTTTAACATCTTCAGGTTCCAGGTTTACTGGACTGTTACTGAGTTATGACAATCATTGTAGATTAATTTGTCAAAAGAGAACTAAAGTCAGTTTCTTTTCTCTACAGACTCTGCGTATCACCACTAGAAAGACTCCCTGTGGTGAAGGGTCCAAAACCTGGGATCGCTTCCAGATGAGGATCCACAAGCGCCTGATTGATCTGCACAGTCCATCTGAAATTGTCAAGCAGATCACCTCCATCAGCATCGAACCAGGTGTAGAGGTTGAGGTCACCATCGCTGATGCATAAACTATGCAGATGACACAATAAAGGAATAAATGAGGAAACTGATGTTGCGTTGCTGTCCATGTGTGAAACGTCTTGCCCTGTGTAATATTCTGAACTGTTTCTAAAGAGTGAGACCAGAGGATCTAGAAAATAACTAACACTTAAGGTTTCAGTTCATAGCATTAACTTTTTAATGAGGTTCATCAGTGTTCTGTGCAAAGTACATTTTAGTTGGATGTGGTATCCAAATGAATGTCTAAACTCAGTTTGATGAGTTACATACTTGACCCGTCATCCTTTTGAAATGAGCTACAATTACATAAACTCAAGTTGAAAAATGAAAGATACTTTAAAGGATGCTACAGTCCATTTGTCTGTGCTGGGAATATGTATCTGATAAAATGTACTGTCATCAGATCGCCCCAATTCAGGAAACCCTGCACAACCCCATCATCTCAGCAAAAGTATGTTCCTCAGCTTTTGGACTAAACCATTAATGGACAATCAATATCCGGTTACAAGCTTTGTTTTAATTTTCATCCGATCCTCTATGTCCTCCAAATGTTGGCCGAGTCAAGTCTCAGCAGTCCTGAGATAAATCAATTAGGAATCCTTCATTTATTTTCTTGTAATACTTCCATGCTGAGACCCAGAAGAGTGACAATAACAGAGGGAATTTTGGACCACACTCCACTTCTTGTTAGACTGAAATTACATAGAACAATATCAGAATCAGAAAGCCTTTATTAGTCTCAACATGGAGAAGTTTACAATATAATATAAATGCAACATGCATATAAACCTTTTACACACTTGTTCAAAATGTCCAAGCAAATAATGCAGGCTCATGTACTGCAGACACTTCCAACAAAAAAGTCTCTTAGAGTACTTGCAGCAAATGAAACGAGGGCAATGCAATGAAGTTTCCATTTCAATAGCATCATTGGCCACGTAAATAAGAACCGTATGGCTTGGATTGGTGTGGCGCTGTGATGACTCTCACAAATAAAATAGTCCAGAAATAGCTACATCATGTTGAGATACTATAGAGGTTAAAAGTGGCTAATGGCAAACAGGTCTTGATTCTGTGTAGGTATTATTTCTTGAAAGTCTCAGGCCTCTCCTGCACTTACATGATTATTTTTCATGTGACCACAGAATTCTTCAATTGGTTCAATAGAGGCGGTGGCAGCACTGAACCTCCCACAGCTGGAGCGCAGTGCTCTCAGCTGGTCGGTCAGTCCTGGTGATTGGCTCAACATCACACCTGCTTTCAGTTAAAACTGATTACAAGCTCCCTATTGATTGTCACCAAAAGATCTGGAGCTGGTTTGAAAGTAAAATAATAGATATAGATCCTCATTTTGGTTCTTTCTAGAGTTGTCCACAACTTCTCCAGTGAAGTGAATCAAGCACTTGACTTAGTTGACCTTTTAGGGCTGTTTCCCTCCAAGATGCGGTCAGTTATTAATTCAACCACAGAGGAAAACATCCATACGCAGCCTGAAGACATGGACTTGACTTGTTCTTTTCCTCCTGACAGCCCTTCACCCAAACAGGTAAACCCTCCTGCCTTTGGATTTCAATCAACAGCACTATTTTTCTCATATTGTAGGATGGTGTTTTATACATGCAAACATGAGGATTAACAATTTCAGGATTTATGTATATATTATTTTAATGAACACATACAACGTCTCACGACTATGTTGCTGAGATAGTTTGACAGGTCTGAAACAAAGTTAATTTAATGCTGAAAAATGCCATCTTAGTGTCGGAGTTAAATGTTGCCTGGTTGAATTGCGTCCAATATTTACCTCGGTGACTAGGAGGTGCAATCAGTTCACATAATCTGTGGTCATGTGACTTGTCCTATTGGACTGAGGACCTTTTTATACTAGTCACTTAAGGGAAGTGGCAGTGGGGATACACAAGATACATAGAAACAGGAAATAACTAATGGGACATCACTGGCTTGATTCACGTACATTTATCTAGTGTTCCTTCCTTTTCCACTGTTTACATGAGTGGTCTCCCAAAGGGGAGGATTTTATTACCTCATATCACCTTGTCTTGTGTGGATATTTAAATCTACTGTGGAGTCATTTATATATGCATCATGTAATACTTCTGTGAATCCAGAGTGCATTTATTCATTTTTGTCCTGATTCCATAGCATCAAATTGTCTTGATGTTATCATTAAACATTAAAAGGACATGAATAAACCCTACAACTCCACTGTTCTGCTTTTAAGGGTTAGTTTCTGATCTGCTTTTGTTTCTAGGGGGAAATATCAGGTGGCGCTGAGCAGCAGACTATGAAAGTCTACCTCAGAATAAGACCCTTCTCTAGAGAGGAACTCTCTAACAACGAGGATCAGGTACAGTATTGCACCTAGTACTGCAGAAGTGTCTTTCATCTATAAGTGAAGAATTAACTCTTCCCCTAAATGTACACACAGGTATTGTTTCTTGATTTGTATTCTAACTAATATCCCTCTTGGACTCAGGATTGTGTGGTGATTAAAAACAGCCAGATGGTGGCGCTGCATGCACCAAAGGGTTCTGCCACCATGAAGAGCAGTGAGAAGGGTATTGGCATGTCGCTCCACAAGTTCTCCTTCTCTCAGGTCAGCAACATTAGAAACGATAAACTCGCTTCCATTTATAGAAAAGCACATAACTCAGTATTCAGTCCAGAAGGAAACTGTATAAGAAAAGTCTGACACAAATGTACAGTCAGTTATGAGTTGATTCATATTTTATTCTTAATAATTGTTTAAATTATTTGATATGAACTTGTTTAAAAAAAGTACCTGGAATGTTTTTTTTAAGTTAAACTTAATCCCGCTGTTGGTGTTTTAGATTTTTGGCCCTGAGAAATCCCAGGCTGAGCTGTTCGAGGACACCGTCAAAGGTCAAACGTCCGATTTCTTGGATGGACAGAATGCACTCCTATTCAGCTACGGTGTAACCAATGCTGGGAAAACCTTCACAATTCAAGGTAAACACAATATTAATGGGCTTCTATCACTGTCCTATGAAGTTCTTCAGTCAGTCTAAGCGTGTTGAGAAATGTCGTAGGAACTTCAAAAGAGCCGGGAATACTACTCCGAGTGCTGGACGCCACATTCCAGTACGTCAGAGGCCACCAGTACGAGGGGATGGACGTGAAACCCCACCTCAGGAATGATGCGCAGTATCTGGATCCTGACCAAGTCAAGCAGGAGAGAAGTGCTAAAGCTGCACTTTTTGCCTCATTCAAAGAGGTGAGTTGTCTTCTTCCAAATATGGGATATTTCCTAAAAAAAAAAATCCTGAGGATTAAACACTGATCTCTGCAGTTTAATGCCATTGCATATATTTAATCCCTGTAGGAGTGTGATCCTCTCAGAGCCAGTGGTGGATTAGAGTCCTTGTCTTGTGCTGTCAGCGGTCTCTCATCCTCCACGTTGTCCTACAATCAAACAGGTAGCTGCTCCCAGCGATTCAACACTCTGAACATGCACATCTTTGTATTCCATCTTCCTGCAGGGTTTTAGATGTTTCTACCCATTTGTCCTCGGCTGTGTTTGGTTTCTGTCCTCTTTCTTCCAGTGTTGGCGGGCGACCCAACAGAAGCAGGCAGCAGCCAGTTTGCTTTATGGGTGTCATTCTTTGAAATCTACAACGAGTGTGTGTACGATCTCCTTCAACCGTCCCTGTGCTCGAAGTCCAAGAAACGCTCTGGTCTTCGCGTGTGTGATGACGGTGCTGGAAATGCTTATGTCAAAGGTGTGCGAATGATGTGTGTGCTAAGGTTAAAACATATCAGCTACATGTTGCTCAATGCTTAAAACCAGAAGAATTTGCATTTGATTTATTTCAGATCTCCGATGGATCAACATCCAGAACTTGGGCGAAGCCTGCAGAGTGCTACAGTTCGGAAACAAAAACAGAAGTGCGGCAGCCACTAAGATGAACCAGTCGTCAAGCAGAAGGCAAAACTTTCCCTTCATCAGTTCTTCACTGTTTGTCATTCACTGTTTTCAAAGCTCATACCGGCTTTCGTTACAGTCACAGCATATTTACCATGAAGCTGCTGAAGATTGACGACAGCACAGTTAAAAGGATCTCAGAGTAAGCCTCCATGAACATTTACACTTATGTAGCCTACTGTACCTTCCCACCACACCAACGTCAGCGGTTAACACTAA
This sequence comes from Macroramphosus scolopax, assembly GCA_901007825.1. Classification (NCBI taxonomy): domain Eukaryota; kingdom Metazoa; phylum Chordata; class Actinopteri; order Syngnathiformes; family Centriscidae; genus Macroramphosus; species Macroramphosus scolopax. Next base: position 38,990 of record CAAKHC010018951.1, read on the forward strand.
GGAGAGTAATGTGATGTTACAATATTTCAGTAAATCTCGCAATCAGGAAGTAACTCTTTCTGAATGGATTGTGGTCCTCCAGGTTTTCACTGTGCGACTTGGCTGGCTCGGAACGATGCAACAAGACAAAGACGTTTGGCGAGCGATTAAAGGAAGCTGGGAACATTAACAACTCCCTGCTCATTCTGGGGAAGTGCATCACCGCTCTCCGAAACAATCAGACCGACAGGTACAGTTTGTTTTCATTGCTTGTCATCAGCTGCTTAATAAAGAGCGTTTTTATAAAGACCTGAGTGGTAGAGCGGATTGAGGCACAAGTAAACGATAGAATGGTCCCAACATGGTTTTACCAAATGGTTTTACGGGATGTAAGACAGCGCTGACTTTGTCTGAATCTTCTCTCCATCAGAATGAAGAGCAGCTACATCCCTTTTCGAGAGAGCAAGCTCACCAAACTCTTCCAGGCGTTTTTCTGTGGCAAAGGAAAGGCTTCAATGATTGTCAACATTAACCAGTGTGCTTCCACCTATGACGAGACACTTCATGTCATGAAATTTTCTGCTGTTGCCAAACAGGTTTGTGTGAATACATAATGAATGAATTAGAGAACCACCTTTTTTGTGAGCTGTTGCAGATCCTCAACACTGCTAATTTCACTTGTGGTCTGCAGGTGGTGACAGTGATCCCAGACAAGCCTCTGGAATCTCTGGCTCCTTGTCTCATCGGTCCTAATGGCAAGCCTCTGGTGAGGAATGGGGCGATCGACAGCCAGGCCCTGGAAAGCTACTTGTCTGATGAGGAGCTGCTGAATGAAGACGATGAGGCTGACATGTCTTTACTGCCACAGAATGTAATATTTCATGTCACATTCAAACGTTCATATATTAGAGATGCAGGACTGTAATCACTGAATCCATTTTTTAATTGACCCATGTGTAGGATTTAGGTGGATCTATTGGCAGATTGAAACTGATATAATCTTTCCATACGGTTGGTTGGATTGGGGTATTCCACTGGTTGTAATCTGCAACCTCACAGCTAGATGTCACTAAAACATTGGTTTTAGCACGCTGGTCTTTGTAGTTTTCATCTACTGCTGCTAGAAGGTCAATATGATGGTTCCTATGACTAAATGTTTGCACTACTGACCTTTTACTTCAGCCATAGGTGATTTGTTTAAAACAGGCAAGTCTTGGCATTCTGAGCTAAACTGATAAACATACCTGGTAAACATCCACATGTGCTTTGGCATCCTGAACCAAAGCACCGCCTCGAACTCATTTCAATACTGATCCACGTTCTCTCCATTAAATGTTTTTGCTCCATCTTTCCTAGGAGCTTGTGAATATGATTGAAATCCTCCGAACAAAACTACTAGCTGAGCGAAGACGGAACCTGGTGCTGGAAATGGAGATTCGTAAAGAAATGGGTGATGCGATGTTACAGCAGCTCATGGAGAGTGAAGAACAACGCTGGTATGTTATGAATACTGTTGTTTGGTAAACCGGTACTGATTGGTATTGAGTAGATAACATTTCTTTGTAGCCGACAGATTGAGGAACTGAAGGAAAGCTACCAGGAGAAGCTTGAGAACACTTTTGAGATGTACAAAGATGCTGTCAAGGAGCACGCATACCAGTGTGCTATGAACAATCTAGAAGATGACTACGTACCTCTCGACGAGTTCAATGCTGAGCAGGAGAAAGTAGAGGTATGTTATTTCATTTGTGGTGAACAGGTTAGAAATCAATAAGGTGATTTAACAATTGTGTTGTACACACACACTATTTAAATCCTGAACCTAATTTCACCTTCAAAATCCAAAAGTTTCTAAAGATGATAATGTTTTAATTTTCAACTGTAAGAAATATCCATGTCATTTTATTAAAGTGCAATATTGCATATGTGTAGGTCCTCAGACGAAAACTGTCGGAGTTGGAGACGTCGTTGTCTGGTCCCAGAGTGTCTGCAGCTCCAACTGTAGAGGTGGCGTGTCAAACTCAGCCATGCAAACCGACGGAGGCAGCAGGTTTTTAGACCTTTTCTGTTACAAAAGATGATCTAAAGCTGATTATTGTTTCCTGTCCAGTCCATAGACGTGCATTGTAGGGATCTGCAGTGACGGCACATGTGTAGTCTCTCCAAGGATCTGCCCCTGTGAGGAGGTGTAGACAACATTGTTAAAATCTGACTGGGCTATGTGACCTTCTGAAGTGAAGCTCTGATATCAATTTTAGTTCATTGCCTTCTAGTTTAATCTATATTTCAATATTTAAATTCTTTCTCTGTGAGCTTACCAAAGCAATTTAGAGGCTACTTTGGACAAATGGCATTAAAGTAAACATTTCCTCCCCACAGGGGAAGATCGATTCAAACGCCTGTACAAAGAAAAATGTGCCCTCGAAAGCATGTGTGAGGATAAGCAGCAGGTAACAAGGACTCATTTAAATTGTGACCCAGTTTACTCAGCTCAGATGGGTTGTAAAAATCTTGTTTGGTTCCACATAGAATGTTTTGTCTTCAGTTGATTTTGTCCCTGGAGAGAAGGCTGATGGAGCTCAGTGGGACACTTCAGAAGGTTCGAGATGGCTTCATGGAGAAATCCGCTGAAGTGGAGGTTCTGCAGAGGAAAGCTGATGATCAGGTGGGGCACCAAATCCTCTGACAATTACACATTTTGAACTGCTTGATTGAAATGTAGGCAAGTCAGGAGAACAAACCTTCAGCAGGATGAAAACTGTGTTCATTTACTTGCATGGCGGTTTATGTTTTGCCCTTTGTTTCATCAAGACAAAATCTTTGGAGGGTTTTGTACGTCAGATTTCTGAAAAGGACCGGGAAATCGCCTCCCTAAAGGCAGAATGCGCCAAGCTCTCCCAGAAATCCCCTATGAAGCCCAAGCGAGGGATCCTCGCCAACATCAGGGAGGCGGTCACGTCTCCACGGACGAGCGCTTCCGGCCGCACACTCAGGAAAACGGTCAGAACTGCTCACCACTGACGAGTCAGACCTCCTCAGACCAGCTGCACTTTCCTGTGTGATCTTTATTTATATATTTCCGTCAAACTGTGAATTGTTTCTTGTGGTGGTTTTTACTGTTTTGTTTTTTTTAAATAAAATTTTAATACAGAAACCTGTCTGAGTAAATCTTCCCAATAGAAAATGTGGGAATCTGCCCAGCCGACATGCGTCAACCCTGTTTATTTACTTTATTAGCTATATGTGTGCTACAGTGTAGATGTTTTTTCTGTCATGTATAGAAACCCTATTAATCATGCATCTATACACAGCTATAGAAACATCACGCCATGGAGTTAATGCTTGGCACGCAGAACCTTAAGTCCACCTTGTGAAAGGAGGCCATCCATTATCTCCAGCCTGAGGGGAAGTGAGCACAAATTGTCTCGGAAGGACAAAGAACAACTTTCACTAACCCCTTAGTGCCTCGCCATTCACTCTCATTTGCTTAAAGGTTACTCAATTCTAAGATTTAAATCACGAGACGTGTATTTCCCCCTATGCTAAAGTGTTATGTAGCTTGTTGACCCTCCCAGTTGTGCGCATGAGGTAAGAGCGCAGCCGCCTGCTCAGTGAAAGCACCAAGGTGGTGGAGACAGCCAGCTGCTCTTCTCTCTGGTCTCAGTGACAGTTAATAAGATTAGATGTTGGTCTTAGTCTGCACCAGTGCAAAGGGGTCAATCACAGGATTAGCACCTTGCTTGGGTTACATCAGTTTATTAAATATTTTGCCTCATTACTTTGCCTTCACAACTTCAGACTGATTTTTCAGCATGTTTGGAGCCTGCAATTGCAATTACGTTGCTGAAGTGGGATGTTGTAAAGTGGGATGCAGCCTTGGGATGGAGTCTGCCTCAACCGCTGAATGAAGCATCTTCCAAGGGAAGAGGAGACGCCAGAGAAGTAAAGCTGGGACAAAGTCTTGCCTTCTGTAGCAGAGACTCTTGACAAGTCATCCTCATGCCACTTGTAAATAACAAAGTGGGGGATGACTGCACAGTCGGCACAAGCAATGCTTTGGCTGAAGGAAAGGCTCAGGTGGATTCTTTGCTAAAGGTAAGCTGTTTAAACTTTGTAGCTTTTCTATGCTATTACATATGACCTATATGCTTCAGGGGCACGTATACTAATATTGAATTGTCAGTCAACACATTTTAAAATTGTTTATAGAAATAATTTATGCAACAACGCAGAAGTTCAAAAACTCTCATTTTGCAAGAAAGAACAAATGGTTGCAAAAAGTTAAATGCCGCTTCGTTCTTTATTTACACTTATTTTTTATTTCGTAGACTAAACATCCAAAACACATTCAAGCATCTTTTCCCCCCTCGGCTAGAAAAGCACTCTCGCTGAGAAGAATATCTCGGTCCCCTGCATTGTTCGGACCATTATCTTATCTGGGTTATATAATAACATTGCATGTATTGTTGCCTTACTGGCGTGCATATAGTGACAAGAGTTAACTTACAACCACATGTATTCAATTTTATTTCTAGAGCTGAAAGTTTATATGCTTGTCAATTTATTAGGTACACCAAAATAAAATAAATGTAGTATATAACCTATATAGCCCCCCTTCATGAGGATATGTGCCTAGTTTATTTTTCATGGAGCACAGATGACCTCAAAATGACCTCATTGTTCAATTAACACTGGCTCAGACCTGTATTTAAAATGGGTTCACTAGTAGATAGTCAGAGGGTTGAGAGGTGCATAGATACATTCATGAGAAGTCTATTGTTTGTTTTTACCTTATCGGGTGATGTGGACAGCAGGGTTTATTTGCAAATCTGAAATTGCTCTATCTTTGCCTCCAAAGCCTGTGAACTGGACAGTATTAAGATCTGAGTGGACGAAGTAAATCAGCCTGCTGCAGCTTTCAATCATTTACAAATGCACTATCCACTTCCAAATGAGTGAAATCAAGTCTGTCGTTCATTTGACCTCATACAGGTGGTGGCATGTTATCGGCATTTGGCCTCATGTGTTGGCGGATGCACGGACAGCCTGCAACTGCGGGATGAGCTCCGACAAACACGAGAAAAGGCCCAAAAGTTGTCCATGGCTATCTGTCAACATCTGACCTCACATCTCCGGGACAAGAGCCTGCCTGCCGAGCAGCGTAGGGAGATGGAGCTCCTCTGGGTGGCCTTCTCCTCCAGCCTAGAGCTCCTCCACATTGACATGTGCAAAGTTTTCAACATGGGTGACATCTTCTCTCTGGCTAACACTGATTCTTTGGTGCAAACGGGTCTACAAGGTAAACAATGACGACACGTTATATACAAGTTGTTGTAATTTGAGGAGGTTAACTAGTAAAGGGTTGACAATATAACACCTGGCCAGATCAAAACCTTTGCTTTCAATGAAATCTCATTCAGGAGGAGGCAGTGAAGTAGCAGCTCGGGCACTCAGTCTGTCAGACCTGAACCACACTCCGACCCTCCCTGAAGGCCTCGAGACCCAGGAACGCTGCACCATGGAGCAGGAAATCAACCAAATAGACCACATGATCGATAACATGGAGATGAAAGTTAATGTACTGCGCTGGATGGTGGAGCCGCACGAGTCACAGAATGCCGACCCTCTCAGCAGCACCGACAGCGCCTCCCTGGCCCTGATCTCTGTGGATGAGGAGCAGCCAGGACAACCCCCTTTCTGCCAGCGCAATCCCATCTGTGGCTTCTTATTTCTGTTTGTAGTTATTTCGGTTGCAGCCGCATTATCTGTCAGTATTGTCCTTTTCTCATGAGCAACACCTTAATGCACTCCGCGCATGTCTGTCACCCGAGCAAAAAGCTCAATCATACTGTAGCAAAATGGCTTTGCAACAACCTATGTATTTACAGTCACTTTAAAAAAAACAGTAATAGCTGTTAATCATCTATTTCCACAACCAGTTTGCCATTTATTTCAGCCAATTCAAAAGTTGCCATACATCTTTTGTTTGACAATAAAAATACACGTCTGCCAGTTACAACTGATTTGACAAAATGAAATCATCACAATACCAGGCAGGCCATTGCTTTTTTCTATGTGAGAACTGCAAATGCATAGCACTTCTATCTTCCCTTCACTCAAATAGTTAATTTTCCTAAATGGTTCATGACACATGAGAGGAACCATTTCTGATTTTAAGAAGCAGACACTTTGTCACAAAATGTTAGAACCTAAGTAAACCTACTAATGGTATTGTCTGAATTGTTTTTCTGCTTTGCCACACTGGTTTAAATAAAGATATATGTACCAAATGTCTGCAGGTAATATGAATTGTAATTTGTGAAAAGTATTTACATAGTTTATCTGCAGATAGCATCATGGCCTTGTTTTGGAGAGACGCAATTTGTAAACTTACATAATTAAATAGTGTTAGTACTCACTATGGGAATGCAGCATTATGGTGAATTTTAAAGGGTTTGTTCATTCAGCAACAACAACCAAAGATAACTATGAATTAAGTATATTATTTCAGTAGTGCATGAGGCAGCAACATTATGATTTGAGATTTATTTTGAAGAGCATGACCGGACGCTAAGTGGTGTCGCGTTCGACTCTAGCTTTGCGTGGCGTGTTAATAAGGCAGCCGGGACACAGTCCGCAGACGGAAGTACAACTTTGGCCAAACTTACCGCCGGGACACAAGGTCTGACAATGGTGCTGAAACAATGTCATACGCGACTCAAGGGTTTTGCTCTTACAAATCCAGAAAAGTGGTACGACCCCGCTCATAATCAAGACAAAGTTAGCTTTATCAGCTGGCTGCCAGCGAACGTTTGCCCAAAAGCAGTGAACGTCTCAGCAGGTTTGAATCTTCCACCTGATAGCAACTGTGGGAAGCAGCTATGGAGAAGAGGACAGGTCGCTGGACCGAAAGTGATGCACCTTCCTGCCGTCACTCGACTCTTCGTAAGAGGTAACACGACTCCTATGCTGTCATTGAAATGTTTTTAATACATACGAGTTGGTGGAAAAAGCGAGAGGCGAATATAATTGAATCAAGTCCTACATTTTTCGTGCCTTTTTTTAAATAACTCGCTCAATTTTCTTTGTTTACTTCACATATTTATCTGAAAATGAGATGAGAAGTTTTATTAAAATCCAACGGTCCACCCTCCACAGAGGGTTTGTTCATGTCCTTTATCAATGTCAAAATAAAAGTCCTCTTCTGCAGGGGCGTTCACAGCAATACTGAGGGTCTGTTGCTCTAACCTGAAAAACAGACAAGGACCCCAACCTAATATTAGGTGTCCCCCATCAAACGTTATCTGAAGAGTGAAATCACTGGACATTTAATATACTTCACAGGATCATCCAAAACCAAGTACTCATGTCTCATATCTCTATGAAAGAATTCCTGGGAATTCTGGTTTACAATATGAGACATATTGAATGAGAAGATACAAATGTGACTAGCTATGAATTGTTTGGAAGCACATGTGCAGAATTGTATTGTAAGGACATCCCATTCTTCATAGCACCTGTTAAAGAATCCCAAAACTTCATAAGACTCCACCACCAAAAACACTTGCACAACGACAACAGTACTGAGTTTGGATGCTAAAGTGCAACTTGACAGGGACGTAGGCCCTCGCCAGAGACCTTGAATACCAAAGATCATGTACACCATTGAAAATGGTGTGAAATAGTTTTCACATGTGGTCGTGTCTCCAGCTAGTCCCAACTACATGTTTGAAGTGAATATCGTCTGGATGGGTAAAGTTGATGAGTTGTATTTCTCTTTAAATGCTCTGAAAACGCCATCGTCACCATGAGAGAACACGTGTTGCTGGATCTTGTGAAACTGTGTTGCTGAGACAGATCTCAAACAAAGTTAATTTTCTCCTGATTGTCGGTCTGAAAAATTTCATTTTAATGTCAGAATGTTCAGAAGGTAAGTGGGTCCAGTATTTACTGGGGTGTCAATGTGGTGAAATAATTAGTCTTAATCCATTCTCATGTTCACTTCTGTTTCGCCATTTGGAAGGGCAGTAACTTCAAATGTCATACTTGATTGGCCTGATTAATAAAATAAAGGCGCCCTTGTGTGGACCTTCTTCTGGTTTATGCTTTCAGTGGTCTGGCAGCTGCCTTGGAGTAATTTTCTGATTAACCCGATCACGTCTTGATCGTCTCATGTTCACTTCTCCCTCCAGGCTGAACAGACTCAGGACCTGCTGCTCGTCTCCTAAAGACGCTTCGCAGTTGAATGATGATGAGGTTAACACATAAATTATGGAAATCACTGCTGTTCTTTTACACTAATATGCTGAAACCCTCTTCAGTCTTACTTCTACAACTCTGTGTAGATGCAGCCATGATGTTAGCCTGCAATGTTTTCAGTGGAAACCTTTGCCCACATCACACACACTGTTTACATAATATGGCACATTTTTCCAGGTGTGTTGTTTAATAATTCAAATTTTTTTTAAATGTTTATATATATTTGATATTTATGAATTGAGGCTCAAATCACAACCCGTCCTGAGACACACACCTGATTGTGTGATCACTTCCCTGATAGTTTCAGTGCTAAAAGATATCAAACAAGCATCTTAAAGTTCAACAGCCAACAAGTCTGTCACATATGAGTGATCTTTTAAATCCTGTTTTCTTGAAGAAAAGAGTAGGAGCTTTAATATCTGTAACAAAGTTCTATGAATATAGAACATCTAGAATATCAAATATGATGGATGAATAAAATGTGTAAGCAAATATGATGCTCACAAATCTAGAATACTTTGAATGAATTAATAATTGATATTGTATGTTAGGTCTGAGACAATAAGAGGGATGTTAGAAAATGTAAGAAATATCTGCAGCTGGGAACATTATTTGGGCATCAACGTACCTACTGGAGTTCATTACTCTGCATGTTTTGTTATTCTGACCAAGACTCTTATTTGCTGTGTTTTCACAGAAGGATGAATGATCACTCCCATCTGCTTTACATTGATTTCAGAGCTGAGCACCTCCATCAAAAACCTCCAATATGACTTGAAACCAGAAGAGCCAAAATCCTCCGGTGTCCGGAAGTTGTTCTTTGATACGCACGCGGTGGTACGACTCCTCGAGGAAAACGGTTTGGGCTGCCTCTGCTCTTCAGAATAGTCTCCCTGTATCACCTGGCTTTGTTGACTGATTTCCTTTTATTGATAATAGTACATCTTTCTCATGTACAGGCTTCTCCACTCAGCAAGCTGAGGTGGTGGTGAAGGTGCTGGTCAGGATGACAAACTCTAACATGGATACTATCTACAGCGACATGGTGACCAAGGTGCAACAGGTAAGATGGTGTTCATGGACGGGGGAATTGATTGTATTTTATACCTTTTTATTATAGATATTATAAATACTTTAGAGTTAGAGTTGCATGACTTGGTGTGTTTCTATCTCACGTGGATGGTGTCATTCTGTCAGGAGATTATGTTGCAGCGTGTGATGTCTCAAATAGCAGCCGTAAAGAAGGACATGATCATCCTTGAGAAGAGCGAGTTTTCCGCTTTACTGGCAGAGAATGAGGTACGTATGTTTGACAACAGGCTGAAATAATCCTTTCATCTAAGCCTGTCGGTCGTTCCGATGACCTCTATGGTGGCCTGTATTGACGTCCCTACACACACACAAACAAACTGCGCCACACACCTTTAAGTAACACGTGTGTGTTCTAAGTGTTGCTCAAATATGAGATTGTTGGATGGTCAAATGATGTGGACTAGAAACCAACGCACACAACAGACAATATATCAATAATATATAATAGAATCAATAGATTCATGAATATAATTGATGGATGTGAATACATAGAACTGTACGAAGCTCTGGGACAAACTCGGGTAACATAGAAGTGAAAGACTTTCTTCTCCTGCTGTATGTTTGTCTATTGTAGGAACATGAGCCGCTGTGGGTATTAGTACAGAACATTTCCCTTCACTTCTGTCTCTAATTCTGTTTTTTATTCATGACCGGATTGTGAATATATATTAATATCTCTCACAGAAAGTCAAGATCCACTTATTGCAGCTCAGGGCCCAACTGGCTGTAAGTACAATTTGTGATTTAATCAATTACTTAGGCAGGAAAGCTGTTAAATAATCTGACATA
>CAAKHC010018951.1:50113-73818 GCA_901007825.1 Macroramphosus scolopax
TGTGAGGCAGAAATGCTTCAGAGTTGATGTAGTGGGGATCTTCAGATGAAATACCTTGGTATTGTCAAGATGGTCACAAGAAGGCAGCCATTAACACTGTTATGTTCCTTCAATAACATAATCAGCAATAGATAATGACGTGAACCACGAGATACAGTTTATATGACTTTACTGTTCAGGTGCTAATTCCATCATTACAGGTATCACTCCATTGAAGTACTACCACATGATAAACAGATAATTGCACTAGTAACACAAAGTAGTGCCTATATAACTATTCTAAAGTATTGCTTACCCAATACATAAATACTTTCCGCTGTATATTTCTGTCCTCCTCAAACACAGAGTAAAGCTGAAGTAACTCAGAGTCAAGCTAGGAGACTAATGTTCAACCCTTGTTTTTTTCTCCTTCAGGTTCAGTCTTCACCTGTCTCACTGTGGTCTTGGGTTTCTATCGTATTTGGATGTGAACAGTACAACGATTTAGACTTTCAGAATACACTCACATCCTCCTCGTCGATAATTCAGAGACCAAATCTGTTTCACCACTGACCTTATTTTGTGCAATTCTATTTATCACATTTATGAATGAATGTACACCAGTGCAATTTTATTCTTTTCGTTCTATTTTGAAAAGAGATATAAACTCAGAAGTGGAATACGATTGTTTAATGTACATATTAAAAGCTTTGGTCCCATTTATTCGCTAGACTGGACTCAGTAAATGTGTTAAAATGTTTTGCAGACAATTAAATGGCAAACAGTTAAAAATATGTTTGTGACTACAATACGTTTCATGTTTGCAAAACGTTGTAGATAAGAACGGAATTTCTTAACAGGTTGTTTGACTTTACTATGGTATCAGGATTATTTAAACTGGATTTTTCATCTGGGTCCTGGTTCTACGAATGTTTGAAGTGGTCTGTTTCATTGATATTGTATGACAAAGATGACTTTTCAATAAATATAAACTTTGTCTGTTCCTATTGATTGATATATGGAGAACTAGCCATGCTCATGGCATTATGCTTTTAGTTTGCTCTACATTATCAATTTTATTAAGCATACATGCTTCACAGTTTGATCTCTGGGTTACAAATGTTCTTTGATTTTAGAATCCTAATGTGTTTACAAAAAATAAAATTCTGTTTTAGCAGTGTCGTTTGATAAGGAAATGTACTTTCAAATAAAAAGACTTTTATTTTGAAAAACGCATGAACCGGAAATGCTCGGCAGAGAGGAAACGCTGTCTTGTAACAGATAAAACACACGTGTTTTGGTGTGAAAGAAACAACGTTACAGCTATCAGAGGTCCCACAAGTTTTTTTAAGTTTAGATAAATAGGGAATTGCATGTCAAACTTGTCATTAATTGTAAATGACAATAAGCGGAGACGTCTGGTATCACATTAGCTCGTGGCTAAGCTAGCGGTACGGTACGTAACGTAATGAATAATGTTCCTGTCAGCCGCTATGATGTGTTATAACGTTCCATTTACCTTTTAGATATTGAGTTCTGTCTAGTCGATGGCGTTACCCTTCATTCAGCTAATCTTAATTGAATTAATGTCGTTTAATCTGGCATTTCATGAAGAAGTTAGGAAACATTAGTTATTTCACCATTCATCGATATGATTTCTTCCTATGCAGTGATGGCTGATGCATTCAGCAGCAGCTCGGAGAATGTAATACAGCGTCTGGTAAACGTTGAACAGAAAACTCTTACTCCTCTGGAAGAACTCGATGAGCTGTATGAGATCAAGAAGACCTGCGACTTCATCAGTCAGTATCAATTTGAAAAGGTGAGGACATCATTGTTACCTCAGTCATGGTCATGTTTCAGTCCACGTGTTTACAAGAGCATTAAAGGATTGCAGTTATATTCAAAAACTATATTTTTGCAGCAGTCACTTATGTAACTGATGATGAAACAACAGGTGTGTTGTGGTTGTAGGTTTACATTATTTTTTGCTTACAGGTTGCTCTTCAGTTTCCTGATGATCTGCTGCTGGATTCAGTTGCAGTTGCAGCTGAGATTGAGAGAATCAATGAAATCAAGGTGTTCATTTTGGGAGATACATCTTATGGCAGGTAACTAAGTAGCAAAATAATACATCTGAGATTTAATAGTTTGCACATGCAACCTTTTGCCGTCAGTTCATGGTTTCTTAATGTATGGTGACTTATTTGAGTTGAATGAGCACTGGTCCGTGGTGCCAGCTGACATTTAGGAATGATTTTAAACCATTTCTTTTCTCGTCCTGTCACATTGCTTCTGATAATTCAGCCCCATTCATTTTTTTTATACAGCGCTAAACCACAACAGAACTTAACAGGGCACTTCACATATAGAGCAGGTCTAGACCAAAGTCTTTAAATATTTAATGCATTCATCTTGTAGCTTCTGGCAAGATCATGGAAGATCTGATCTCCAGTTATGTGCCAAGACCTCATTTTAGATGATGTGTTAAGTCTCATATCCAACACCAATATCGGATCAGATGGAGCCCAACTGCATTTCTATAATTTTTGATTTATTATTTTGGGTCTAAGCACATTTTCCATGTATTATTACACACAGGGTATTAAATGCTTTATGTGGCCACGTTGTTCCTTTGTTTAATGGAGGTTATATTTGTTTCTCATGAGCAGCTGCTGTGTGGATGAGGTAGCTGCGGAACACGTCGGAGCTGACTTCATCGTGCATTATGGCTGTGCTTGCCTCAGCCCATCCAAAAGGTTGCCTCTGATGTATGTCTTTGAAAAAAGACCGGTGGACCTGGAGAAGTGCACCTCCGCATTCAGAGAACTCTACCCTGACACACAGGGTCACATCATCATTATCTATGATGTCAACTATGCTCATGCTATTGGTAAGCTATCATATGAAGACTTTCCTCTTTTACCTGATGTATTAAATGGGATTAGACCAATGCATAAGGATGGTAATGTTTTATTATCCAGTGAACTGACAAATCATTTGTTGTTTGTATCTGTTGTCAGTATCCTCAGTTTGAAATACCAACCAGTCTCATATATAATATGATAATGATTGAACAGATCCAGACAGAAGGATTTAATTACTTCACGTCTTAGCTTGGTGAAGGTTTATTAATGATTTGCACTCAGTAATTTAGTATTTCTTTCCCCAGACGACCTTCTGACACTACTATCACCAGAGTACGTGAACCTTGTCGCTTCAGAACTCGTTGTCAAGGGGGAGCAGTGTTATAGTCACGGCTTGATTAAAGCAAAACAGGATGACACCTGTCTCTCAGAGGGAGACAGCAAACAGGTTCTGTGTCAATTTGGAAGGCAGTTTACCCTGAAAAGTGGACTGAGCCTAACGGATTACAGCGTGTTTTACGTCGGCCAAGAGGGAGCAACCCTGCGAAACTTCATGATGACTTGGAATCGCTGCTCGTTCTGTTCCTTTGACCCCCTAACAATGACGGGGAGGACTGAGTCGGCCAGTGTCAACCGTGCACTGATGAAGCGATATTATGCTGTTGAAAGGGCTAAAGATGCTAATGTAGTTGGCATCCTGGTCGGCACACTGGGAGTGGCCAACTACCTCTCCATAATCCAGCAGTTGAAGGAAACCATCCGCAGAGCTGGCAAGAAGAGCTATATGTTCGCCATGGGGAAACTGAATGTTGCCAAACTTGCTAACTTTCTTGAAATTGACATTTTTGTGTTAGTTGCATGTCCTGAGAACTCCCTGTTGGACTCCAGTGAGTTCTACAAACCTGTAGTGACACCATTTGAGATGGACGTGGCCTGCAACAAGAACAGGGTGTGGTCGGAGGAATATATCACTGACTTTCGACATCTCCTGCCAGGTTTGATTTGACTTTTGTTTACATCTCTAACTGAACTCTGTACAACATCTTTAGAGCGATGGAATGTCCCCTTTACAGAGCATTCTTTCTCAAAAGACAACATGTTTGGTAGTGCAGTTACTGGTATTTTAATTATTCTCTAAACCAAACCATCTATGCCTTCCTGTGCAGCATTAATAGTAATTACAAAAAGAGGAACAAATAGTTGGAAAATTACTAATGTGTAATCTTTTTTAAACAGATTAGACCATCATTAATTCTTGCTTTTATTTGTTTTATTTATTGATGGTGATGAGTCCTGTTGTATTAAGATATAATTGACTAGTCAAGTAAATTAAAATGACTAATAATGCTAACGGGGGTTTTTCTTTTTGAACAGTGAAAGAAAGATTCAGCCCACTTTAATCATTTTCATATATTCCAGTCTATTATATTATTATACCATCAGTTAACTAATGAAGGATGTGAAAGGCTTTATTTTTTAATCTCAAACTTGTGTCCAGGTGAACAGAGTCACGTGCCTTTGCCTGATGGGCAGGAAGAATGTGATGAGACCGACGTCTCTTTAATCACAGGAGCTCTGCGAAGCCAGAATCTGTTGGACAAAGAGCCTGCAGATGTCTCGTATCGGTCTTCAGTGGTCCTCAGGAACCCGTCGCTGACTGTGGCCACCAACTCAGCTGGTATGGGACAGTTAACGGTTTGTTGCATGCAGAAATGTTTACATTACAAATGTCTTGTATATCAACTGCACATTTTTGCTGCCTCTTTTTCAGCATCTTCTCTGGCGAGTCGTAGCTGGCGTGGCTTAGAGCAGAAGTTAGGAGAAACGGCTGTGATGAAGGCAGTAGAGGGCAGGAGAGGCATAGCGATCGCCTATGAAGAGGAAGGAACGTCTACTCGATAGTTAACCAGTAATGTACAAAGTCTCCAACACATTATTTAATCACGTTTGCCTTCACTGAACGGGTAATCTATGTATATTGCTTTTAAATACTGGAAAGTGTAACAAATATTAAATATATTTTACAAAAATCAATATGAGACGTGAATTTATTTTTTATTTTTGCATTACTTAAAGTATCACAGTAACACATTCAATTTGACTGATAATTTTGTCTACAACTTCTTACATTACCCAAAATGGTTGTGATGATCTAAATGCAAATATTAAATATACAATCAAAAACGTGTTGGCCATTGAGAACAAGTTTTGGCCAGATAACTGTATTACTGGTTTATTATGATTGGCCTTGACATTCGTAACCATCACTGACCAATCACAGGAACTTCCTCCACAAAGGATGCAGGGAATATACCAGTACTCCCATTACATTGTCCTTCCAACCAATCCTGGTTAACTAAGGAAAAAGAATACAAAAGAAATAAAATCAAAGCATGTTGAAGTAATCAGGATGTCATTTTTTGCCCATACGGTTGAAGGATGGTATCTCACCTCTACTGAGGAATGTGACCGTGTCCCCCTGTTGGAATCTGAGATCCTCAGGATTTGACGACTCGTAGGAGTGAAGCGCAACTAAATTCATTTTTTTCTGTAGGTCGACATCAGTTTGCTAAAATCACCGAACACACACAAAAAAACGATTTAACTCAATATCATCATCAATCAAGTTGGTTGGATGGGCTCTCGGTTTGAACTTCCATCACAACACAACGTTTTATGGACCAACATTAAGTTAGATTCTGCTAATACTACTGCTGAAGTGGTACGCACAAGTTTTCTCATGAAGTAATAATCAGATTCCTTCCGGAAGTATTCATATAAGGAAATGGAAGTATCAACCGGAAGAACTGAATTAGATAAACATTACCTCCTTGGTGCTGCACCACAACGTGATGCGCCCACTGTCGGCATGACTCCACACACTTTCCATTCCGGTGTTCGCATCGATTGCATTTTTTTCATTTGCCTCTGAAGTAACACTAGATTGAACAAAAGGCTCGAACTTTATACTCCACTAGTAGTACAATCAATCATTGAGACAGCGAAATGTTAAATGTACAGCGTACCCCAAGGTGATGGATGTAGATGAGACGTTCAGTTTCTTACTGATCGTCTCAATCAGAGTCGCATAGGGAGACCCCGGTGTTACAGAGACTGCAAAGTTGAATCTGTAATAGACTTTGACGACACATGTCATCTCAGCAGACTGTGTATCCTGCTGTAAATGAAAGGTACATTTAAATGACATAATCACAGAAAAATCCACCCTTAAACATGTTCACACGTAACTAGTTGACAATGGTTTGTTCTGAATTCATATTCATGAGCAGTGTGAGGTAAATGAACACTGAATACCTCCTTGTCTCCCCTGCTGCCCTCACCAGGAGTGAGACCTTAAAACAGCCGACTGAAAATTAGTTTCACATTCATGTATTGGAAAAGACGTTTTCTTGTCTAAAAGCATCTTGTATATACTATATACCTTGTTTCCTTTCAGGTCTGGTTGGTGGTTTCTTACTTGGAGGTTCAGATATTCCCTGTCCATGTTATCCAGACAAAGCCATTCAAAACAGAGAAGGGACAGTTAAAAGGAAAATATAGTTTAACAACATGTAGTGTTGCAAACATGCGACTCCTCTATAGTTTCATATTTTTATATCTACAAATCCGAAGATTCACAATCCTATAATGTCTGTACATTATTGCACAAACATTACTACAACAGTCTTCTGTACCCCAAACATTGATGTAAGAAAATAAGACAGGAAGTCACTTTACCTTCTTAGAATCCAGTGAGATTTCCAAACGTTCCAGGTAATTGTAAGGAACAAGTCCCTTCTGTAATTCAATGTTTATCAAAAGATACTGATTAACATCTTCAATTAACGGGATGTGCAACCTTCTGATAGTACGATATGAACAATGGCTGTGTCCATATTCCATAAGACTGAAGCCAAGATGGCCATAAGATGCACAGTAGTACTGCTTGTCTGTGTAGTGATCTTACTCTTCCATTGAAGATGACAGATGCCCAGTTGTCGGAGCCCTTCTGCAGCACAAACACAATATTGCCCGGGACCACAGCCAACTCATCACTAGTCTCAGGAACAAACTCATAACGGACAGTGTGAGGTTCACCTTCCAAAGCCCTGTGAAGACACCAGATAGGTGAGGGGACACTAATGTTGTCTATATTACCACATTCATTAATAGCAAATCTAAAACGACCCACTTCGCACTTTGACATTTCAAATCGTAATTTTATCCTGCTGTTCCAATGATTACATTTACACAATTATTTACCATTTTCTCGTTTTAGAAGCACACAGCTTCACAAATCTGGATGATAATGGGCCGATTGTAAAATCCTATCAAGTAGTGAGGTACTTATACCCCCAACTAAATCAGATCTGTATTTAGAGACCATCTAGCTTTTTGATTTTTAAACAGATCTCAATCAGATTGCGCTGCTACCTTAGAACCTCGGGTTCCTTTGGACAAGTGGGACAATCTTCAACCTATCAGATGTGAAAAAAACACAAAGCATGCGATCAGAATCATCAGACACAGTTTAACTTCTAGTTCTTGCTGACATGGTGCAGCTCAGTGTCACGGCTATAGTCTCTTATTTAAAAAAAATCCAACTAGTTTTTTGCATTACAACATTTACAAAAAGCTTGAACATGATAAGCCATGGCAATAATAGTCATAATGTTAATGTCTTTAACTCAGCTTAGGACACCTCCAAGTAATCTTTGAAGCACTGCCTCTAAAATATGGTGATTGATCCATTTACAACTATAATATAATGCATTTTTTCTGCCATAATGAATTGCTATAAATAACCCAAATGTCACCTGGGGCTGTAAAGGGGCAAATCCAGAGAAGTCGTCCTGAGGAATGACTGAGGCAACAACCTGAAGATGATAAAGAACTACGAGTTATGTATGTCAACAGTAATGCAAATACTGGAAAAACAAATTCACTGATTGCATCTTTTAAGATTACTGAGGATGATGAGTTGTACTCAGGCTCAGTTTGATGGGGTCCATTGTATAAAGTATTACCTTTGCTTTTCCCAGGTAGTCCTTCTTCTCCAACTCAGCAACGTAGTTCTTGTTTGGTTTAAAAAGCACAGTTGAGGGGAACTCAACCAATTTGAAAACCTTTTGTTTCTGTTGGAGAAATGTCATCAGGAAGAAAAGCAGATTAACAGAATCCACTTTTACAAAAATGTAAAGACACAATCAATTTTTATGCCCTCTCCCTAACATGACGTGAATACAGGCACACATTAATGAATGGCACAATACACATCTTTGGTAGCATAAATCTCAGATGGCAGATTCCCAGTTCAAAGATTTTATCCAAGAAGTGACACAACTTTGGTCTAAATACTTCATATTGATCTTGATGCATCATGACTGACCAGGGTAGATTGCAGAGCTCTGTTGAGGATATTGAGCTTAGCCTCAGTCTTGTAGTTGAGAGCCTTCACAAGGTTCTTCTGGGCTTCTTCCCAGTGACCCAGCTGACCCTCAGCCAGGGCCGAATTGTGGAGAACCTGTGGCAGGAGACGGTGATAACGGTTGAGAATCTATCTGAATCCTTCAGGGCTTTTTAATCACGCTGCTTTGTTTCTTTCCCCTTCGTCAGGAGTGAGATGAGGATGTAACTGATATAATGTTTTCAACAGCTATTTGAACCTATATTAACTGCTGTAATGACATTACATTAGACAGAGTTATAGTACCACAATGCCAAAAGAAAATTTAAATAGTTTCAAGACATAGCATTTTATTAATTTCATCCCTTTGTACGCCTGTTAAAAACTATTGATCAGTATAAAAGAGTGCTTGGATGACTGGAAAGTTATTAGGACATATATGAGAGGACTGTTCAGGATGAATGTTCTGTTTCACAAAAAGATCTAATGTGTGATATGCAGAATAAAGGCGTGTCAAGCTTTTGAATACTTACGTCACATGCGTACAATTTGTATCTGAGACCAAGTGCTTTGTAATCTATCAGTTGGTTGCCTCTTAGTGCCTTGAAGGCATGCTGGAAATCACCTAAACACTCCTCGTACCTTTGAGCAGGAATAATCAAGTTAGTTACTTTTACTTTAGACAAACCACAGGATTCGGAAATAAGTTAATGAAAGCGTCCTGTATTTAGTATGCATTGTATGAACAACTAGTGTGTCTATTTTACTGAGATGACTGGTATATCTTGCCTCTTCTTTTTGTAAAAGATGATTCCTCTTTGAAAGAAAGCAACCGCCAAATGCTCATCCTTGCATATGCTGCAATCAAACGCCTGAGACAAACGAGAAAACTTGGTCACTTCCCCCAGAAGAAAAAAAAATGCAAATTTTACTTCTTCTTTCTGAGTGACTTGCACTTTTAGTCAGCAGACTATCACGGTATTTTATCTCCGGCTTAAACACTATGTGTAAACAAGATTTTAAATTTTAGTGCGTATTATCACAAAGTTAATATCAGATATTTGTAACGTTTCCCAACAATAGTCAGATATATAGTACCTTTTCTGCAGCATCCAGGTCTTGGTTTAGGAGATGGAGACAACCAATATCAAAACATATTTTGGAGTTGGGCTCTTTGATCGCCACGAAGATCCTGAGTGCTTCTGTCAAATCCTGTCTGTCAACACAAGTTACAGCCTCGTCCCACTGGCGCAGAGTGTCCAAAAAAGACATCTTTGCTGGTAAGGACTTCACCGTGCTACAGAGAAAATTAAGGAAGTAATTCTGATTTGTACTAGTGAGATCAGGAAGTGTGATGACATTGTCGTTGTTGGTACATTTATATCTAAACCACCACCAACTGGATCAACCTTTTCCTGAGAATTAATGAGCTTTGAAGAGGGTTTCAAGCGGAGGATATCATTAGTATAGTTTACAAAGTGTCATCATGCCACAAAAATATGTCAACAGTAGTGTTATAACTAGTTGTACATTGTGTGACCTGTTTATTTCATCATGATTTACAAGTCTTGCAGCTGCATCACCAGGGAATTTGTTTTGCAAAAGGATGTCTGTATTCTGCAGTTATTTCAGTTAAATTACAACTTCTAAATATTTTCGTCTGCGAATGACATACAATCTCCGATTAGCAGGAAATAAACACATAATACACGGTTACATTCGAAGGTTGTGAATGTTTTCACCGAGAATATAATGTGTACCTCCAAACGAAATGACCGCTCTTATTTTGTAGGAAATATTACGCATTTCCGTTTTTCTTTATACAGTTGCTAGCTAAATAAACATGGCTCTGCCACATTCTCAGAATACGGACTTTAATGATACGTAGGGAAATGAAAAGGAAATATGCAACAGTTTGTAAGAATCGTGCCAAATACAAAGCCGTAGATGGATAGTTCGTATATGATTCAGTTGGTCAGCTTAGTAAAGCCTTTTTTGTCCGTGTTTACACACAGCTAGCCCTGCTGTTGGCTAATGTGAGCTAGCAAAATGGACCTTGGAACAATGTTATACAACAATCTAAAAGATGTTACATGGAGCACAACGTCCTTGCCACTAGATCAACTTGTGAGTGCGTATCGGCTTCCTCAAATTGCCAAGTTGGATAACGGTCAGTAACTTTTTGACACTTGCAGGTATTCGAGCTAACTTAAACCTACCTTTGCTAGCTGCTACATTCAGAGTTGACAGCTAAGGCAACTTAGCTGTTTGTATGACAATTTTATGCTATTGACCTTAACAACGTATCTTTTTATTTATTAACTCAAATGGTTAAAAAGAAAATAAGTTGCGTCTCCCTCGTTCATTATGCAATTTAAGAATAAATGACACTAGATAGCATTTGTCATTCTATCGAGTATTTCGACGATCTAAACATTTTTAGAGACAGCACAGTGGGGATTACAAGAACAACACTGACATGTGTGTATATATATATATCATTGTAAATATAAGATGTTTACCTATAAAGAAGATATTATTACATTTGCTATAATTATTATTATGTTCTCCATCTATAAATGTTCTGTCACATTGACCAGCTTGTTATGTATATTTGTAGTACTGAATGGTACGCTTCATAGATGTTTGGGCTAGTCATTCAAAATGTGTCGTTACAGATTTCAGTGCTGTTATAGCCACTTCAGTCAGTATTGTGCATCTAAAAAGATCTGACTTTTATTTTTTGTTTGTCATGACAGTCACATATTGTTTCATATGTTGATATTTCCCGACAGCTCATGTTTTGTTTTGGCAAGAAAGCAGTAAGCCTATCAAGAAATTATACTGAAGGTTTAGTCAATTTTATGACTGTGGCACTGTTCAGTTGTGCATTATTTTCTGGACCAGAATGTCTAATCTGTATTATGATGAATTCATTCTTTTGTTGTTTTCACTACTGCAGGTCAGTTGGTTGAAGGGCTAAGAGACAATGACTACCTCTTGATTCATTCCTGCCGTCAGTGGACAACTATTACTGCTCATAGTCTAGAGGAAGGACACTACGTGATCGGGCCCAAAATAGAGATCCCAGTTCACTATGAAGGTAAAATAAATATGACCAGATGTTCCCTACATTTGCGGGATTATGCCTTTTGATGATGTATCTTTATGACCCTTTGATCATTGGCTTTTGCATTATGAGGTGAAAGTACATTTTTTGTGGTTAAAATCTCATTCACGACGGAGTATATTTCCCCTTTTTTAAATTTAAGGGAATCTGAAAAGAGGAATTGAAAGATGCATAAAACCTTTGTCAAACTAAGGAATGCTCTCTGGAGGTTATCACACAGGAAACCCTGAACCTTTACCCAAGATGGAAGACCATTTCAAACTTACTGAAGGCTGCCTAAGACGCTTCACTCTGTCTTTCCCTACCTTAGGTCAGTTTAAGCTGCTGGAGCAGGACCGAGATGTCAAGGAGCCTGTGCAATACTTCAACAGTGTGGAGGAGGTGGCCAAAGCATTCCCTGAGAGGGTCTACGTCATGGAAGAAATCACTTTCAATGTGAAGGTGCATCTACTCAGTTGAATGGATGCTGATTGATTGTGTTTTTGTGTCCACCATGTTGTTTACTTCTAGAACTATGACTCCCTACTCTGATATGATAAAGTTTAATTTTTTTCTTAAGACTTGACACATTGGACAGGCCTGTTTCAGTTAACTTGGTTTGTTCTCTGGAAAGTCTGAAACCCAAAGCTGGTTTAAAAAAAGATTTAGCTAGAATGGCATTAAAATTCACCCTTCAATGGTGTCATTTTCATGATAATTTCTTTTGGTATTCACTTTTAATAAGGTTTAACACTGGTATGTGGTGTTTTGGGCTGCATCCAAAAATAAAGGAGATGCGGAAAGAAAGCAAATGCTAACCTACTAACTTGATGTGTACTGCCAGGGGATTTACATCCCGCACCATACACATAGGAAGTAAGAAAGGGAAATGCGCTCTTCAGTATTTGTTTGTGCTTATGCTGTGTCATCTTCTCTAGATGGCCTCAGGGGAATGCAATGAAGACACAGAAGTTTACAATATCACACTGACCACCGGCGATGAACTGACATTAATGGGCCAGGCTGAGATCCTTTATGCCAAGACCTCCAGGGAAAAATCTAGATTCAACACCATTTTTAAGAAGATTGGGAAGCTAAATTCCATCAGTAAGATCGGCCGAGGTAAGATGCCGTGCTTGATCTGCATGAACCACCGCACCAATGAGAGCATCAGCCTGCCTTTCCAGTGCAAGGGCAGGTTCAGCACCTGTAGTCCACTGGAGCTTCAGATGCAGGATGGCGAGCACAACATCCGGAACATTGTGGAGAAGACCCGTCTGCCGGTCAATGTCACAGTGCCCAGCAGTCCACCCCGCAACCAATATGACATCCACCTCATCCGGGAAGGTCATCGTTACAAATTGGTCAACATTCAGACAAAGACTGTGGTTGTGTGCTGCGTTCTGCGAAGCAACAAAATTATCCCCATCCATTTCCCCTTTCATACAGCCTTGCCTAGATTTATTATTCCAGAAGAGCTGTTGCAAGGAGAGTTGTGGCTAGAAACCATGGTACATCGCTGGTTCTCCTACTGCCAAGAGCAATTTGACATAGATGACTATTCACGTGCCGTCCGGGATGTGCGGACTGATTGGAATGATGATGGTAAGAGCCCCAAGAAGAGCAGTGGGAATGGGAGTTGCAGTGGAAGCAGTGGAGGCAGCAGCACCTCTAATGGGTGTCCGAGCAACATGCAGATTCCCAGTTCATTAACATATGCCCGGGATGAACTGACCCAGTCCTTCCACCGGCTTTCTGTGTGCGTGTATGGCAGCAACCTGCATGGAAACAGTGAAGTCAACTTGCAGGGATGCATGACACTATGTGGGGAGTGGGCTCTTCTGCCTTCTGACAGCATTCCTGCAGACTCTGGTGAAAGTGAACACTTTTTCCCCGAGATGTTGGATTGCTCAAACCAGCAACCATCCCTCATTAACTCAGACGTTCCCTACGAGGAGCTGTGGTTGGATCACTTAAGAGGTCAGATCCCAAAGTCGTCATTAACTGAGGGAATGCGAGGCAACAACAATGGCTTTACTACAACAGCACCAATGTCATACCCAGTCAATTGTCCTCTTGCTGCAAATTCTAGTTCAGATGTCTCTCTTACTCCACCACCAGTCCCACCCAAGTCTGAAGCTGTGAGTATCATACATTATACTTAAAGTTTCTATTTGTACATTTGAAAATCAGCTAGCACCTGATACTCCTCTCCAGAGCTAAAGGGGGCAGCATATAGCCAGAAAGTTTTGGGTCAACCCCAATCGTAAGAAACAAGGGTTGAAAACCTGACAGCTTATTAACACTCATTGGCATTGCAGAATTAGTAAACTGGTGCTAGGTTGTTTTCAAACTTACATATAGCATCTTTAAGCCGTGTCTACACTTGGAACATTCTTGTGTTAGTTTTGCTGTTTGTTTCAAAGTCGGGTCATAACTTTTTAGGTGAAAGAAGAATGCCGTCTCTTGAATGCCCCACCAATTCCTCCACGAAGCTTGAAACAGATGCCATCTGTGCCCATCCTGTCAAAGCCACGACAGCAGGAGACCCGCTCTCCAAGTCCAACCCTCTCCTATTATTCTTCTGGGCTCCACAACATGTAAGAATTAGAACCATTTTCGAGCACACCTGTGACAAAAATTACACCTTACTAGAATGAAACTTTCTTTGGCTGATCCATACTGACACTTAATATTTCTAGAGAACCATATTGTTTTTTTGTAGTTTGCTCATTTCACAGGGCTTAAAATTGTTTGGCGGGGACAATAGAAATATGTTATTATATGTTGATGGAAAATGTTCTTTAAGCTGTCGCATAGCAAGAATATGGTTGTATTATAAATGTATGCAGCCATAAGAACGATACATTAGAGCTACTTTATTAATGAAAACTTTAACACATTTTAGTGCAGATAGAAAGTTGTTTCAGTACTTGACCGTTTCTTCCTTTCCCATGTTACTTTTTAACTTGCATTCTTTATCAGCTCTACAATACTGCATTCCAAGGGATGACAATCTTGAATATTTGAATCAAATGAAGATGTCTGCGCCTCTGAAACTAAATAATCTTATATTTTTCCATCAGTACTGGAGCTTGCGAGCAAGAGGAGGCTGACCCACTAGAGCAAAGTAATGTTTGTTACCCTTGTAGCTGGAGTCAATCCAACACCAGTGAGCCAAGCGTTACTCTGCCAAGTGGTAGCCTCCCCTCTGATGGGATATCCTCGAGGTTGTCTTGGCCAAATAACTTCAGTAGAGGAGAATCTCATGGTATGGAGGAATTTCAACCAGCCAACTGCCGAAGTTATTACAGTTACCCCAGAAAGAGGTCCCCGAGCACCCAAAGAATATGTACATCCAGCCTCGTTGACTTTGATGGCCGAGAGCTTGAATGTGGCAGAAACGACTTTAGACAGCAGAAAGATTGTCTGAATCAGTTTTGCACCAAATCCTCCAGTTACAATTCGGAAATGTACAGAGACAAGCCAATAGAAGAGTCTGACAGTAAGCAGAGCCTCTCTTGTCCCAGCTTACCACCAAGAACACCAAAACCCAACACCATGAAGAAGTGCACAGACTTGCTGTCCAGCTCTGCCTGTGACAGCGAGAAGGACGCACCAAACTGCCAATTTACGGAGCAGAACACCACAGAGGCGAATTCCATCTCTAACTCATTGACTCCCGACTGTTCTTCTCTGTCCGCTGATGTGCAGTGGCAGCCCCCATCCACCTTGGCTGGTCTTTCTATCGAAGAGGTGTCTAAATCTCTACGGTTTATTGGCCTTCCAGATGACATTGTGTCTCTTTTTGTTTCTGAGAAGATTGATGGGAGTTTACTACTGCAGCTCACTGAAGAGATTCTGTCTGAGGACTTCAAGCTAAGTAAACTGCAAGTGAAGAAACTCATGCAGTTCATTAATGGATGGAGACCTAAGATCTAACAGACAGTAACTCAGTCCTGTTATAAAGCAGGGAACATCATGCCTTCAGTATATATGCTATGCACAACAAGCCACCGAGAGTATCTTTCACTATAATATGAATTTATTTCCTTGTTACTATGCTATACGGAAGATAGTTGGGTAACACTTTCAGCTCACCTACTGTGACTGCTATTTGCCAACAGAATGTGATCATTAGCACTTTCATGAGAACATTTTCATGCCAACTTCTTAGTACTTTTCCTTCAGTACACAAGTGATCATCATACACAAATCCAAAATGAAAAAAGAAATCAACACTGATACTACGACCACAACCAGTCTGTTCTTAAAGGGGATTTTTTAAAAGAGCACAAACCAGAGCATCTTATATCTTATATATATCACAGGGTATAACACAGCCTGGTGGAAACGATTACAAATGAATTCTAGTCTGGCATCGAGTAATAAAGCGGTTATGTATAAAAAGTGAACTTAATTGTTTTTTGTATGGGTGCAGTATTGCACTGCTTCTATGAGGTTGGATAGTGCAAGTGCATTTTTAAACTAGTTCTTAGTACAACAGTCCTTTCCTCCTTAATTTATTGTGACTTTTACACAGTGGGGAAAAGTTCATTGTTCTTTTTTTCTTATGATTCTTCTGATTCACTTGTCCACCCCTTTGAGCTCCTTTGAGCTCTTTTTAAGCCTCAAGCTTGGTCCTCATCTGTGAACATTCAGTACTTCCACCTGGCAGAGTATGGTATGAGCTTCACCATGGAGACTGTGGTGTCACACTGATGTACAGCTTGTTTGAAAACTATTTGGAGGGAGAAAATGACAAACCTTACTATTTGATTTTCCTGGTCCAAACAGATATCTTTCAAGTGTGATTAATTCATGTGCGATGAAATCAGCTTTTAGTTGAAATGGAGAATGGAATGTTTTTGAGGATAAATTGTTGCCTTGCATGCAACGTTTTATTTGTATTTGACACATTTTAATCTAAAGCTAAATTCAACTATATTATTTATTGGTTTCACCTAAAATGCCTCCGCTCCAGTAACTTAACAAAATGATGTCCTTACTCTAAAACTAACATAGAAATGAGCAGGAGGTGATGGACCATGACAATAAAAACTATGCATCATGCACTTTCAGTCTGATTAGTTGCAGGTCCAGTCATTGAATATGAAGCTGTAATCAGAGTCACTATCTGGTGGTTGAATGCACTACATGCTTTTCAAAACTAAAATGGTACTTCTCATTTCTTAACATTTGATGTATTTGTTAGTACAAAGTAAAGAAAGGAGTAACATCTTTTCTTTGCCTTAACTAAGAGACCTTTGAAATTATATTTCAGTTTGGCGAAGCATCTTCGTTTTGCCAGTGTCCTTTCATGAGAACATATTCTAACATTGATGTCCTACAATGTACAGAGGGAATGTTTATTTGTCATCACTGGACATCGAGCTGAAATCGGAAATGATCTGCTAACAATGAAACATTGGTACCAAACATACGTTCTGTAGCCTTGAATCAGAGGTGACTTATTTATCCAGTCATTGAACCCCTTTAATAGAAAGTCAAATATGCAGAATAGTTGTTGTCAGACGGTTGATATGGCTGTTAAGTGAAGGTGCCACAGCAGCAACATCCTTAATGAAACCCACATCTGATCTGTTGGCCAACAGCTGTTTCCCCCTGCGGACACTTTCGACAGGGGGGTTGTTACATATGTTCTTCGAGATGTTTTTCTATGTGTGCAAATTTAATGTAATTTTTTTAAGAAAGTGATTACTAATGTTGAAATAATTTTTTATTAAGAAAGAAATTGTTTTTGTTTCTATTATTTCTGTTTTTGTTTCTACTCTACACAACTTGGGATCTTCTTGGGTTTCCATCTCCTTCAGGTATAAAGAGCAGTCAGTCAGACGGATATAACCCATCTAGCCTCAGTCACACTACATGGACAGTCACCAAATATAAGATTCATAAACCTAAACTCCAGGTCATTTTCTTGCTCTCCTTTACAGTATCTGTGTTTTTAAATGGGAAGCGTCATGTGTCCCTTGAAGTTATTATGACATGGTGGTTAGTGATCTATGCAGCAGTCGTGGCTCCACAGAGACCACAGAAGGATCAACAAAACAAGACCTAATGGATTTACTATAAGATGCAAAGGAGTATTATGTGTCTTGAAATCACCGCAGTGTTAATTACAAGGGATTGACGACATTGCATGCCAAAGGAATTCTTCAAAGTCAGTTATTTTACTTGAATTACTCTGAGAAATAGACTGAACACAAGACGACCCTGAGACATACACAACCACCAAGTGGTGAATGTGTGTGTCCGTGTGTTCCATGTTGATGATGCCCGTCAACTCTGGACTGAGCCCAACTTGGATTAATGCCATTTCTGGGCAAGAAGGAGGGCAATGAGCGGGTTTGATAACATTTGGAATCCCACGGTGAACAGCTACCTTTAAACATAATTTGTTTCCTTACTGTTGATTGTATAATCTATTAAAAATGGATTAACTGGTTTTGGTGTTTTCTTAACCATTCACAACAACTTCTTTGAAGTAATGAATCAGACAACGTCATGATAACCTGACTGTGATCTGAGTTCTTATGGTTGCTTGTTTGAGTGAGTTCTCTACATCAGTGGTTCAAACCATTCGCTATTAGAGTTAATTATTATATAATTACGACCTCAAATGTAGTAAGAAACATGGACTTGTGCTTGTCAGTAGCAGTTATCAAATTTCAGGCACACTGGTTCTTTCTTTTTACTTCCTTTTTCTCATTGCAGTAAAATAGTTGGAGATTGCATGAAAATATGAATATGGTATTTTTATTGAACCTTCTTTCTTTTGTTAATTGAGTAAGGCCAATTATATTCTCACTCACCCCAAAGCAGCACTCCGTTAGCACCCATGGTGGTATTTGCACCCCCATCTGAGGAACACTGTTGTGCATCCTGCCAAATAAGTATCATTATCATGGAATAAAGGCTGAATTCATTAAATAAGTTCTAGACATTACCCTTCGGGATACAAGTATTTTAAAGAACTCTAAGATGAGACAGGATCACTATTGTAAAGATGTTGTACAGATGTACCCTTCTTTCAATCTTCTCTTTGTATGTTGGTAGATTTGCAGTTATAGTGCAGTAACAGCTGGAGGACATTACAAAAGCAGATTACACATACCAGACCTTCATTGGCTTTCGGACAAATTTGCAGATGGAGTCAGTGTTTCGTTTTTTTAGTGCTCCACCACTTCTGCTTTTGCGATGCACTGCAGCTTCTTGTCTCCCGGTTCAAGCAGAACACCAATCTGCTTTGTAACACAAGTGTGTAGCTAGTATAAGTACAAACTACACAGGTTGTATTTGGTGTGTGGTGGTGGTGTGCGAGGCTCAAACCTTCATTAACCATGTCAACAGAAGTGCCACTTATGTCATTTGAACCTGAAGATTTCTTCTGCTAACATCAGAAGGACCATACAAGTTGTTTAATGTCAACACAGAACTCAAAGCTTATATTATTTATGAACTGTCATCGCGACAAAATAGAATAAAATAGGTACAGAGGATATATGGTCTCGTCCTCATCTCTCTCCCAGTGAATCTATTACACAAACAAGCATCCGAGGATACAGATGCTCTCTACATACGGAATGTGGATTATGTTGCAGGAGTAGTTTGGGGAGTTATAATTGAAATGTTGCTTTGCACTAGCACACCGCATTAAGTAAACTTTTTATGACTATATACCTTCAAATTTAAATGTAATGCCCCCTTTATACTTTATAAAATAAAGTAAGTCCATCAGGTTGATCTAAGAAAACGTGTTTTATTTATTTCAAACTCACAACACATCAATAAATGATGGAAAGCATGTAACTTCAATTCGAGTAAAGATGCAATACAATGTTTTAACAAGCAACTACAGTGAAACAGTTCCCATATTCTATCATTATTTTTGACTCATATTCAATTTCGGGTCTTCAGTACCAGCTGACATTCGATATCTGCAGGGCCAATGTCTGTTTGCGTTCGATCAAATGTGTTTCCCATTAGTGTACCCAACTAGCTCCAGAGGTTTAACAAATCAAAGCATCAGATCCATGGGTCCCAGCCAGACCAAACTCTGCCAAGCAGGTTTGGGTCTGTGGCTTGATCAAGTAGACAGTCCACCTGCTTCTCCACTGACAAGCCTGCAGCCGGAAGCTTAGCACGAATGTTGTGCTCCTCGGTCCCCAAAGCAACAGACTGCATCTCCTGGAAGGCAGTGTTCTTCTCAAAGCCGAGCCTTAGCTCCTCACTGTCAACATAAAAACACCTAATCTCACATGCAAGTACAGGTCGGGGGAGTGAATAACAAAAAACTGAGCGAGGTGTCAAAGGTAGGGACAGTGAGGACAATGAATGAAACATTTAGTTGTAAATTATAAAACCTGAATAAAATGTTTCTACCAATATAAAACAGTTTTCCCATCTTTAATAGGAAGTGATTGATCTGAGGATATACCTGGTTATAGCTGCTGGATTTGCTCCCTCTAGTTTTCGTCTCGCAAAGTTGACCTTCTGTAAAGGATACCAGTTGATTTCCTTGGTGTTCACACTCTCAGTCCAGGTGCCTCCCTTCTTCAGCTGCTTCAGCTCAAAGTTCTGAGTAATGAGAAATAATAAACTTCATTTGCACTGCAATTTGAATAAATATTTCAGTGCTTTACAGCTTGAAGCACTGCAGAGTAAGTACAGCAGAGTGCAATGAGACTGATTCGTATTTACAGATCCCTTGAGAAGTATCTCTGGACCAGATCTTCTCTGTCCAGTGAAGGTGTTGTACCTTCCAGTCCAGCGAGGGCTCCTTGACGAAGACATCCATGGTGTTCAGCAGCAGGTCTGGCTCAGCTCTGTAAGCTCGGAGGGAGTGGACCATGACGCTCTGGATCAAACCCGACTCCTTCAGTGGTTGCATGAGATTCACAAACTGCCTAGTCAGCCGGAAAGGCATGAGCTCAGGCACAGGGAGGAACTGGAAGTGCATGAATGCAGAGAAGTAATTGTACAAGGGATGTCAAACGAGATGCCGCGTCTCATTTAGCAGACACAATCACACTAATGTTAGACCAATAAACTGGGTATTTTCCCTTCAATGAACATCTAAACACCACAACACACTGAATTATATCTATCTATCTATCTATCTATCTATCATGTTCAATAAACCGGAATTCAAAACACTTTTGTTTTATTAAGAATACCATACCTGTGTGGCTGAACCAAATGCATGACCAAAGTCGATGCCAATCATGCCTCCTGTTTCCATGTTGATCATAAAGTTGGAGAGATGTCGGTCTCCAATACCTAAAATCCAATGGCTCACACACAGTAAAGCATGAGAGCTGATGAAGTGGGAGCGCAAGGACAGAAAGGCCTCCGGACAGTTGCACATCTTCAGAAAAGCTCTCCTAGGATCACAAAAGGAGAAAAATGTTTGACCACAGGTGCTACATAATGTTTATGAGCGGTTTCTTGGACAGGAATTCAACCTACTTCAGGAGATCACCGGGGACATGTTGCAACACTTTTGAAAAGTTGCTGACTGCATCAGCGCG
Organism: Macroramphosus scolopax; assembly: GCA_901007825.1. NCBI lineage: Eukaryota > Metazoa > Chordata > Actinopteri > Syngnathiformes > Centriscidae > Macroramphosus > Macroramphosus scolopax. The sequence continues at coordinate 71,030 of CAAKHC010018951.1, forward strand.
TTTGGATTTCCTGCCAAAGAATAAACATGCTGTCTGATATGTCACATTTGATAAGACAAGGGCGGTTTCGCACTGTGGTAATGGCTAATGTTTATGTATGTTAATTGAGTGTAGGAGGGGAAAAATTAGGATGTGAACTGGAAATTACAATCATCCGGTTTTTGATGTATTATGAACACAAATTAATATTCCGGATACTTACTTGTAAGCATGACTGTATCTTACTAAACCCGACACCTTTGAATTTGGAGCAAAGCTGGAGAGCCATTTATCATAGACATCTGCAGCCCTGAAAAGTAGACAGAAATAAATCAAGCAGTTAAAAACATGTGTCATCACATTAAAGCCTGCTTTTACAATTCATAAAATCACAGACACTTAAACTGAACTGAAACCTGATAATCTAAAACCTTGAAGCTAGCCACTGGATGTAACTTGCAAAACATCAGTCATTCTTGATCAGAGGATTTCCTTTGTGCAGAAAGCTGTGGCAATCAAACGTTTTTCAAGCACTAATGTGCACGATATCAACATAAAATGTAAATACAGTACCCCCTGGCCCTCATCTGTTCCTCTTCAGTCATTGTGTTGTTCAGGAAATCCTTCAGAGTGCAGGTGTTCTCCATCCATTCAATCAGACCAATTCTGGAAAGGCAGTGAAGTCATTCTTTAAGCAAATTGAGTTTATTCACAGTTTGCCTCCATTAATAAATCCATTCTGTATAATTACTGTGAAGAGGAGAATAAGTGTGGCAATAAAGCCGGTATAATAATAAAGTACCTTGTGTTAATGGGAATCACTTGATAGGTGCGGAGCTGCAAGCCTCTGTGAGTGCAGGCAGCATCATGGCTCAGCAAAATGTTCATCACAGCAAAAAGCTGTTCAATGCGCTGGTCCTGGCGGAGGTCCTCACCACCCTTCACCAGGAAAGGGTGATCACGCTCATCATCCCCGCGGATGACCAGATATTTGGGACGACGAATGGAGGACATTACCTTTACCTGCAGAGCAACGATTCCCATGTATTTGTAAATGTAGATGAAAAACTACTCTCCTTTAAAGTGAACAGTATTAAAGCATACCCTTTCGTCCAAGCCAGTTATCTTTGCGTGATACTCTGGTAAAGGTTTGGATCTTCCATCATACTGGCCTACAACAAGATGAAAAAGAGTATAATCAGACTAACAGAAATAAACATAATTTTCGGGGTTCAGATAACCTGGTTTCAATAGTGTGAGGAGTTAAGCTACTGACCTGGGATCTCTAGCTGATTTCTAAACGGGTCTGCTTGAAACCCACTAAGCCAGGGCGAGTACTCCTTCAGGTTCCCTGGTTCCTTCTGGAACCCACGCATGGATCCTGCCAGATCCTCCACCTGACGCACAAAGCTTTGATCTTTCCTCTTCTCAAACAGCTTGCTGCCTTTATGTCCAATCAACCTCTCCACCTCTTTAGCAAATTTCTGTTGAATAAATATCATAATAATAGTTAAACAGTTTGATACTGTGTAAGACTCTGTGTATTTGTTATGTGGTAGAATAGTCATATAGCACTGAGCTCTTCTACTACTATAATACAAAAATAGTTTTGACTGGTCCATGAAAGCTTTTTCAGTTGCTGTTGTGTGTCTGGTCTCATGTATGGAGGCCCGAAACTGAGACATGGTAATAAAAAATGTAGTGGAATGCATAAATATATTGAATAAAAGAATGAATAAAAGATTGTCAGATCATGTAGGTCTGAAAAGTGAAGCCAATGTGAAAGCACCTTAAACCTGCATCTCCTCCTAATGCCCAGCAGGAGGCGACTTGATTTGGACTCGTCTAAGAAACCTTTTCTATATTTTGTCAGTTTTGGGACTCTGGTAGTTATCTAATGGTCAGCCATTTAAGTGCTGCAGAGGACCGGGTAGGTTAGTTTACACAGCAATTATAGAACAGGATTTCATTAAGCAATGAATGACGGAAAATAAAAGAAATAAAAGTATGACAAACTTTTATCCTACAATTTCCCCATTCTGTGTTAAGACGACAAATACAGATGTGTATTTGTGATTGTATGTGCTAAACAGGAGTGTATGAACTTCCCATTATTAAGGATAATGCAAAACACAAACTTTGATAAAGTTCTTGCGAAACATTCCATGACCATCGGTGTTACGATCCCCGAGTGAAGAGTGCATCTCATCAAACATGTCGCCCATCCGCTCCTTGTTAAAGCTTGGTTTCTCCAATTCATTCTTCACAGAATCCCACCAATCCTGTGTGGAACCAATAAATAAGAAATAAATAGGATGCATATAAATAAGACAATAAATCAAACAGCATGAGGTGGCAAAGTAGTTTGATTAAATAATGTTAGGAACAGAAATTTGGTATCTCGTTCCAATACCTAAAAATGTTAACGATCATTCAATTTGAATAAAAAATAATAAATCAATAAAATGACTGCACTTCAAAATAAACCAGTTCATCAAATAAAAAACTGCTGCACACAGTCTGACTCCATTTGAGAACCAGTGTTTGCCATTAAATATCCATTTTGTCCCGTCATACTTTCATTTTGACCTCAACTTCTATTTTTACATTTTCCTAATAACATCTATTTTTAAAAATGTGATATTTGCTTTGGCGATGCAGCCAGAAAAGTTCCAGTGTGTGTGTGTGTGTGTGTGTGTGTGTGTGTGTGTGTGTGTGTGTGTGTGTGTGTGTGTCGGTGTGTCTGAGCCTCAACTGACTGGGAGAAAAGATCTTTTGCAGAATAATAGTGCACATTTTTTCTATGGTAC